>JAQQSU010012191.1:0-11982 GCA_028627135.1 Pseudochirops cupreus
GCATGTAAATACTTCAACTTTGATAAGTTCCTTATGCTTTCTTTTCCATGTTTACCTTCTCATGCTTCTTGTATTTGATTGTCAAATTTTCTTTTCAGTTTTGATTTTTTCAGCAAGATGTTTGAAAGTCTTCCACCTCACTGAATGACTATATTTTTCTCCTGGAACATTATACTCAGTTTTGCTGGGTAGGTGATTCTTGGTTTTAATCCTAGCTCCCTTGATCTCTGGAATATCATCTCCAGGCCCTTTGGTCCCTTAATGTAGAAGCTGCTGTATCCTGGGTTATCCTAATTGTTTTTCCACAGTATTCAAATTGTTCTTCTTGGCAGCTTGTAATATTTTCTCCTTGGTCTGGGGACTCTGGAACCTGGCTATAACTTTCTTATGAGTTTTCTTTTTGGGATCTTTTTCAAGAGGTGATTGGTGAATTCTTTCAAGTTCTATTTTGCCCTCTAGTTCTAAAATATCAGGGCAATTTTCCTTGAGAATTTCTTAAAGGATGATTTTTAGATTCTTTTTTTTGGTCATGGCCTCAGGTAGTCCAATAATTTTTAAATTATCTCTCTTGTTTCTATTTTCCAGGTCAGTGGTTTTTTCAAGGAGATATTTCACTTTGCCTTCCATTTTTTCATTTTTTTGGATCTGTTTAATAGTATCTTGATTTCTCATAATGTCATTTGCTTCCATTTGCTCTATTCTAAGTCTGACAGAATTATTTTCTTCAGGGTCCTTTTGAGATTTTTTTTTCCCATCTGGCAAATCTGACTTTTTAAGGCCTTCTTCTCCTCATTGGCTTTTTGGACCTCCTTTGCTGTTTGAGTTAGTCTATTTTTTAAGGTGTTTTTTTCTTCAGTCATGTTGTTGACTTTCTTATCATGCTTTTCTTGCATCATTCTCATTTCTCTCCCCAATTTGTCCTCCACTTCTCTTATTTGGTTTTCAAATTTTTTTAAAGCTCCTCTATGGCCTATATCCACTTCATATTTTTCCTGGAAGCTTTTGGTGATGGAGTTCTTACTGTGTTGGCTTCCACCTATTTCATGCTTTGGTGCTTTTTGTCCCCAAAAAAGGTATCTAAAATTGCATTGCTGGGCTTGCTTTGCTTCCATTACCTGCTCATGTTGCCAGTCAATTACATGACTTTTGGGCTCAGTAGTAAAACTCTGCTTTCAGAGGAGAGAGCTCTGTTCTAAATTGCTGGGGTTTTCACAACTACCAGAGGTATTAGGAGGCTGCCATTTTTTGCAGCCCCCACCAGCTTTGGCTAATGAGCCAAAACACACCTCAAGACCACTACTGAAGACTACAATCTGATCCAGGCAGCTCTAGGGAAGAGCACTTTCCCTCTGAATGATTGTTTGCCTCCCCTGCCATCTGTAGGCTGGGAGCTTCTGAAGCAGGTTGGAGTGGAGACTGCTGCAGAGCCACCACTTCAGACTGATGCTAGCTCTGGAGGCAGTTTGGCTGGACCCTTTTCCCCAAATTTAGCCAAGTTCCACTGACCTTTTATCTTTGTCCTTGCATCTTGTGGGTTGGTGATTCTGGAAATTGCCACAGCTTCTGATGATCAGCTCTCCTGAATGCTATAACCGTAGCTTCTCCTGGACGCCTTGGTGCTGAAACTGCATGGGGTTGGGCTTCCAGCACACTGTGATGACCACCTGCCAAGCTGCCTTCTGGGGTAGCTTTGTTATTCCATCATTTTTGTGGAGTCTGGAGCCCTAAAATTTGTTTAGAGTCACATTTTATTGGTATTTGAGTTGGTATTGGGGGGATCTTGTGGAGTTCTAGTGTTTCTATGCCTCCATCTTGATTCTGCCCCACCAAGGAACTCTGCTAGAAGCATTTCCAATAATATCAGGGGTTAAACAAGGGTGTCCACTATAACTCCTCCTATTTAATCTGGTTGTAGAAATTTTAGCAATTAGCGAAGAAAAATAAATCAAAGGAATCAAATTAGGTAAAGAAGAGACTAAGCTATCACTCTTTGCAGACGATATGATGATATACATGGAGAATCCCAGAGAATCAAGTAAAAAAACTTCTTGAGACAATAAATAAATTTGGCAAAGTTGCAGGATAGAAAATAAACCCACATAAATTCTCAGCGTTCCTATACATTTCTCTCAAAATCAAACAGCAAGAGATAGAAAGAGAAATCCCATTTAAAATTTCTGTAGATACTATAAAATATTTGGGAATCTACCTGTGAAAACAAACCCAAGACCTATATGAACACAACTACAAAACACTTTTCACAAAAATAAAGTCAGATCTAACTAATTGGAAAAACATCAATTGCTCATGGCTGGGTCAAGCTAATATAATAAAAATGATAATTTTATCTAAATTAAATTACATATTTAGAGCCATACCAATCAATCTACCAAAAAAAAAAAGTAATTTAGAGAGCTAGAAAAATAGCAACAAAATTCATTTGGAAGAACAAAAGGTCCAGAACATCAAGGGAACTGATGAAAAGAAATGCTAGGGAAGGTGGCCTAACCATGTCAGATTTTAATCTGTATTATAAAGCTGACTAGAGCAAATGTATTAACACAGATCTTCTAGAGCAATGGTTCTCGACCTTCCTAATGCTGCGAACCTTTAATACAGTTCCTCATGTTATGGTGACCTCCAGCCATAAAATTATTTTTCTTGCTACTTCATAACTATAATTTTGCTACTGTTATGAATTGTAATGTAAATATCGGATATGCTGGATGTATTTTTATCGTTACAAATTGAACATGATTAAAGCATAGTGATTAATCACAAAAACCATATGCAATTATATATTGTGAAATATTTATCTCTAATTACAAATAAATGAAATTTTGTGTTGCAGCATGGTGTAGCATGGGTAACAGTCTTAATATAACAACAGTAAACTACACTGCTACATTTTGCAACAGTACACGTAAAAAGCCAACATCAGTGTGAAGGTTGAGATTGCTTCTTTCTCACCAGATCAGAAGTTCTCAGGGCAGTCTTTTCAAGAGCACAACAAAGATCATCTTCCACAACAAGTTTACTTCCATGTTTAGACTTGATAACCAACAAGCTTGAAAACCCTATTTCACAAAGATATATATAGTTGGAAATGGACAAAGAAGGCACAACACAGTCTCAGACAGAACAGGATATGACTGCAAACACTTGATCCACAATTTTGTAACTGGCATTGTAGAGAAATCAGTTGCTGCATTGCTGTTAATAAGTTCAATGAACTCCTCTTGTGCCGTCTCAGGAACATCTTCAACTTTGACAGTGAATGGGCTTCTGGCAAGTGCTAATGGGGTGTCAGGTAGATTTGGAAAGTATGATGAAATTTTGTCTGCAAGCATGTGCAAGTGTTCTTTCACAGAAATTCTCATCCTAATTCTGTTGTCTGGTTCAATGTCATGTTCCTCAAAGAAAGCAGACAAAGTAGGCAACATGTAAATTTTATTTTCATCCCATTTTTTTTTTTGCCAAAGTGGAAGTTTCATTTGGAATGATCAGATCTTTTCAGACAAATTGAGGCATGTTGCATTTGGTCCTTGCAGTGATAAATTTAACTCATTCAATATGGCAAAGATGTCAACCAAGTAAGCTAGTTTTTGCAGTTCACTTTTATCACTGAAAAGTGCTTCGAACTGCGGTCTTGCTTTCTCATTAAAAAAAGGTTTGAGTTCATCATGAATCTCAAAAACACATTTTAAAACTTTTCCTCTTGAAACCATCTCACTTCAGTGTGAAAAAAGCAGACCATTGTTCAGTGCATCCAATTCCTTGCACAGGTGTGAAAACAGCCAACTGTTTAAAGTGCTCACTTTCACAAAATTGACAGAACATGTGATGCTTTTCATCATTTCTTGTTACTCTTGTGGCAGTGTCTTTGTTGCTAATATTTGCTGATGAATCATACAGTGAGTTCCGATGACTTTTGGTGACTCATTACGTACCAAACATTGAAATTCAGATCAATATCCTAGCATAGCTGGAGCACCATCTGTGCAAACACCACAAACCTTTTCCCAAGAGATCTTATGCTGTTTCAGAAATGAGTCAACCATGTCAAATACATCATGTGCAGTAGTTGTTGTTTAAAGGGATTTGCAAAAAAGAAACTCATCTTTAAAGTCGCCATCATTAACATACCTTATGTAAACTGTGAACAGTTTGCAATATCTGTAGATTCATCAAACTGGATACAAAATATTGGAAGTGGAGCAGATTTAATTTCCTGGATTACCTGATCAAGAATACCAGCAGACAAGTCATCTATTCTTCTTCGGACAGTGTTGTTAGATAGGGAAATTGCACGCAATTCTGTAACAAATTTGTCTCCGATCATAACTTGAACAATGTCTTTGGCCACTGGCAACAGCAAATCCTCAGCAATTGTGTGAGGTTTCATAGCTCTGGCTATTCTGACTACCACCAAATATGAAGTTTCAAAGGCTGCTACATTTTATTTGGGGTACTTGCCACCAGTGTGAAGTCTGGCTTTCTTGAATCCATCAGCTTTGCTTCTAAAATAGTTGGTATCCTTGCTGGCAAAGCTCGAATGCTTGCTATCAGAGTGGTGTTTTAGTTTGTTTGGCTTCACAGATTTGGCTGATAGAAATTCACAACAAATAACACATTGCTGTTTCTCAATTCTTTCTGTAATTATTGAGGTAAAACCATACTGTAAAATATCCTTACTATATTTTCTTTTCTTAATGTTCTTCTCTACACCATCTGTTGTCATGGAATGGTTTGCTAATGAAAATAATATATAACAATAGCTTTAATAATACAAAAGATGTTACATGGCATGGTTTAATCAATACAATTCATTAAAGTTTCCTGTGATTTACCATTCTCTGTTTTTTTTTTTACATACCTGTAACTATCACAAGGGCAGGATTCACATCAGCCAGAGCTGAATATAAAAAGAGCGATCAGCATCCAGATTAAGTTCCCATGGTACAGATATATATTTTTTGCAATAGTTGATGATTTTACAGTACATGATTTTACATTTATCCAATAATTATAATTCACGAAGTGACGTTTTATCTGCAATACTGCTGTTTTCAACACAGTAGCTGCTTTCAACACAGCAGCTGCTATCTACACAGTAGGTGCTCTCTACCCATGTGTGACTGGTCCACATAAGTACATTATGACATCCACTCTGTCACATACACCTATATTTGTATGGGGTATATGTGATAGGGTTGGTGCAATGATTTCATCACGCTGGGTACTTGTATGTGGGTGTATCTGCATGTGGGCAGACATGCCTGGAGATGGATAGAGGAGTGGTGTCTCAGTTCTTAAGACCACTGGAAATATGTGTTTTCCGATGATCTTAGGTGACCCCTCTGAAAGGGCTGTTCAAAACCCAAAGGGGTCGGTCGTGACCCACAGGTTGAGAACCACTGTTCTAGGGGGAAGGTCTCATTTCCAAGGAATACTGAGATACAGAAGAAAGAACTGTCCTTGCCAGCATGGTAGTAAATAGATTTTACTGGGGGGAGCTTATTCATGAGGACAATCCTAAGTGGTGGCAAGACAGTGGCAAATCTCCTTGCCACTCAGGCAAGTCCAAATCTAAAACAGAAACTGAAAAAAGAAATCATAGTGCTGGGGATAGCCCAGATCACATACAACTGTTCTGATGAGATAGAACTGCTTCTGTTGTATACATTAAAAATTATTCTTGAGGTCACATTCCCATTGTACACTTATAGGTACCTATTTATTTATATATTATATTTTGTACCTTCCATTAGATTGTAAACTCCTTCCAGTGAGAGACTCCTTTTGCACTGTTTTTCTGTTGTATTTTAATGTTAATAGTGCCTTGTCACTGCAAGCACTTAATGGAAGTTTTTTGATGAATGGGTTGTTTGAATGATTTCCCTATTATCACAGGTATAATTGATGTCATAGCTGTTAAAATAATCCTGATTTCCTTTAGGAAATAAGACAATATACTTCCTGTCATACTACATTTCTTCTCAATGTCACTGGCTAAAGGAGATTAACTCTCTCTCTCTCTCTCTCTCTCTCTCTCTCTCTCTCTCTCTCTACATCAGGTTAGAAAAAAAAATTGTGAACCTGAATATTGTTTCATACACACATACATAAATAATATCTAGCAATTATATATTGCTTGAAGGTTTGTAAAATGCTTTACAAAAATTATCTCATTTGATTCTTATAATAATCCTGTGAGGTAGGATATTAAACCTATTTTGTAGAAGAGGAAACTTATACTGTGTGTGTTTGTGTATTTGTGTACAGAGTTCAATAGCTTTTAACTGCACTAATATTTTTGGAAGACCCTGGAAATTGGTTGACATAAGTCACACATTTTAATTGCTTCTCCTGACCACATATCTTCTCCTCCAAATAAGTTAAATTATGCAATTAGGTTTGAATAAGATGTAGGCAAGGTGTGCAAGACAGTAAACAACCAACTACAACTGTCATTGTCTCTCAAATATATGGTCATATTAACAGCTATATTAAAGAGATGAAATTTACTTTTCTTTAAAAGATAGATACTTCTGATGTGTAGATTATCTTATAGCACCTTGAGTTGACTGCTATGTTGGGTAGTATTTTGAATACAAATCTCAGAATTTCTCAGGAACTAGACAATAGGAAATTGCATTGCACTGTTATATAGAGTCCAGCCCTTCATAAACTGTGGGTTATAAGTGGGAAAACTTTAAGGAGCCCTGAAAGTATAGTCTGTTGAAGAGTACAGCAATTCAGGCATGAGGTGGAGTCCCAAGAATCTCTTGCCCACACGCAATCAGTTAGAATTATGAGCTGATTTTGTAAACCATTGTAAATACACATATCAGATTTGGATGACTATTGTATAGACCACCAGTAGTATTTTTAAATTAAAAAAAAATAGTTGTTTATATCTTATAACCAATATTTTATTCAAAAGTTTAAAGAATTATCTTTTGACTGCTTGGGATTTTCTATTCTACTGCTAATATGACCTTCTTATCTTCTATCATTGCTTTTCCCACCTCTTCTCTGCTAACTCTATCTCTATATCCATGGATAAAGCTTTGTTGAATCCCTACCTTCATAAAGGACAATATCTGAATCACATAAATTGGGGAAAGGAAGTGTAAAATACAATCTAAAATTCAAGCCAAAAAGTTAAGGCTGACACCTTCCTCTATTTTAAAATCATTGAATAGTTGAGTATTTCTCACTTTTGCATTGCCTGGGGAAAGTTGGGTAATATAAATTAAATGGAATGTGTAAGACTGATGCATATATTCATCCCTTCTCAAAACAAGATCAATATTGACTTGGAAAAGACAGCTCTGTTTCATGAAAACAGATTAGACAAATTAAAAAAAAAAACTGAGGAAGAAATGAAAAAGCCAAAAAGTAAGATTACAGATTTCTCATCAGAACAGTAAAAGGAAAGGAAAAGACTTATTTTATTTGAAAATATATTGAGAATTGTCAGTTATTAAATTTAATAACAACGACAGCAACAATAAAAACTAGAAGAGCATCTATTCAAACCCTTCCTCCTGTAGCTAAATGCAGAAATAACAGTTCTGGAGATGAAAGAGATTAACACAAATGAAACTAGATAGAAAATAGATAAGCTGATTGATAGGACTAGGAGTGCTTTGAAAATAAATAAGTATCCCATTAGCTAGTTTGATTTAAAAAAGAAAAATCAAATCAGCAACCTAAAAATGAAAAATGAACATTCAAAACAAATAAAAATAGAACTCACTAGAAAATATTTTACCCTATTTATGTCAACAAAATAATAACACAAAACAGATAAATATTTACAAAAATAAAAATATTCACATTCTCAAAACTGGATATACTTAAATAGCTCAATCTCAGAAGAAGAAATTGAACAAGCCACAGCTGAATTCCAAAAGAAACATACTCAGGAACAGATGGATTTGTATGTAAATTTTATCAAACACTCATAGGACCATTAATTTGCATACTACATAAACTGAAAACAAAAAGATCTTGCTAACAATCTCTTTTTATAATAAAAAAAAATAGTTTGGATGTCAAAACCAAAGGGAAACAAATCACAGAAGTAAAAGTGTAGCTCTATGTTCCTAATGAGTATAAATGCAAAAAATACTAAACAAATCATTAGCAATAAGTCTAGAATAATATTTTAAAAATTATTATATAAAATGGCCAAGTTGAATTTATGCTAAGAATGCAAAGGTCAATTAATAATAAAAAACTACTTAAAGTCACAAGGGCAGAACCAGAATAATAAATTAAACAATAATAACAGAATTATAAAGAAAAAATGACTAAAAATATTATGTATTCTGAGAAAAGTATCAACCAAGCAGAATTCCAGGTCATCTGTGATAGAGGATATTATGCATCTTCTCACATCTTAACTGATGGAGTTAAGAGCTATAAAGATGGCCATCCTGAGTGGAGGAAAGTATTCAAAGTCAAAAATAAGGACTGAAATGACAAAGGATGGTCTAAAGAACCAGGTAGTGACTATTACTCAACAAAGATCTGGTGCCCCCTGCTGGAAGAAAATAATTAGCTCACTGTGTGTATTGCATTGATCTTGTCACTGCTCTTTTGGCATAAGCAAAAATGTTGCTCAAGCAGATCCTACTTTTCAAAAGTCCTTAATAGAAGGAACCTATTAAAGATTTATTACTTTGCTATTGAAAAAGTAAAAGTAATTTTTCTGACGAAACTTTACTTATTGCATTCTTAATTGGTTGACCTTTTGTAGCCTCTGATATCATCAATTTCCCTCTTCTCGTTTATACTCTCTTATCTATAGGTATTAATGACAGTGCTTTCTCTTGATTCTCCTCCTGTCTGTTTGACCATTCTTTTATCCCCTTTGCAGTATCTTCATACAGTTCATGGCCCCTAACAGTGGGTTTCTCTGAAGCTTCTGTATTGTGTGTTCTTTTTTTTTTTCTCTAAACTTTTTCACTTAGTGATCTCATCATCTCCTATGGTGTCAATGATCATCTCTACTTAGATAATTCTTAGATCTACTTACTTCTTCAGACCTAAACTCTCTCCTTATCTCTAGTGTCATCTCTCCAACAGCTTATTAATGAGCTCAAACTAAATGTCCTTTAGACATATTAACTTCATCATATCTAAAACAGAATTCATTATTTTTGCCCCCAACCTTCCCCTCATTATAGCTTCTCTATTTTGATTAAGGACACTACCATACTCCCAATCTCCCAGGCTCAAAATGTAGGTGTCATTCTTGACTTCTTACTTTCTGCCTCCATCACATTCAATTAATAGTAATAATAACACATAAATTGTTAACATTTGTATAGTGCTTACTATATTCCAGGCAGCATACTATGTACTTTACAATTATTGCATTATTTGATCCTCACAACAACCCTGAGAAGTAGATGTAATAATAATAAAAATAATAGTTTTAAAGATCATTTTAACTGTCAGGAAGCTGAAAAAAAGTAGAGAGATAAAGTAGTTTCCCAGAGTCACACAGTTAATTAAATGTTCAAACTGTATTTGAACTCAGGTCTTCCTGATTCTAGTATTAGCACTCTTCTATTCTGCGTAGCTGCCAATTAGTTCTCAAATCCTGTCATTTCTACCTTCATGGTAGAAACTCTTTCATTTTACCTTCTCACATTGTCCCCCTTTTCTCCTCTGACACTTCTACTACCTTGGTGCAAGGATTCATCTCATATCTGGGCTATTACAATACCCTTCCCATTGGTTTTCATGACTCTTTTCTATGTACTCCACACCATCATCCACTCAGCAGTTGAAATCTTTCTAAAGTACAGATCTGTCCATGTCCCTCTCCCAATGAGAAAACCCAGTGGCTGTCTATTGCTTCCAGGATCAAATATAAAACCATCTGTTTAGCTCTTAAAAAGCCTCATAATCTGGCCTCTTTTATCCTTTCTGGTCTTTCTACACCTTATCATCCTTCATATACTTTGTGATCTAATGAACTAGTCTACTTGCTGTTCTTTGGCTGATTTTCTCCAAATTTTATCTTGTATTTACTTTGCTTGTATATAGTTGTTTGGATGTTATCTCCCCTATTAGACTTTTAGTTTCTTGAGAACAGGGAATGATTTTTTTTTTGCATTTCTTTGTATTCCTAGCACTTAGCCTAGTGATTGACACTTAGCAGGATCTTAATAATGCTAGTTGATTTGATTTCACATATTTAGTAAGTATGGGAGGGAGTATTTCAATTCATTTATTCGTAACTCCAAATCTAATCATCAATCCATTGTCATATTGCCTTTCAAGGGAAATTTGAATTTATCAAGAATATTTGGATTATTGGATTAATTATATTGGTTATGATCAATTTATTAATTTGCTTTTTTTCCTTTGTAGAACAAAGGTAATTTGCCTCATCAAGGAAAAGAGAATTAAAATAAGAATTTTGTATCTATGCTATGACACAGATTGGTTGTTTCCTCCTGTTCATAAATTTTTAAAAACATCCTTTACGTAGCTCCTTCTATATAGTCATAGGGATCTGATGTGTTGTAGCCTACTCATATTCCTCACTTTTAATTATTTTTGGCTTTGTTTCTCAGACTTTTGTGCTCTGTGAATTTTAGCTATATGAAATCACCAGAAAAATATTGTGCCTAGATGTATATAGATAGAAAGGTCTTGATTTATATATGTATAAATATTTTATAGGCATATGTGTGTATTTATATGTACGTATATGTTGTCCTTTGAACTACTCTTGAAAGTGTGGCTCTTTTGCTGGCACACTCCCAGTTCGTGTTTGATATTGGAATGAAGTGAGACACTCATAAGTCCTTTAAACAAAGAAAGATAGCTTTGGCCCAAATAGAAAGGATATTCAACAAGGATATAGCGGTCTTTTCCTTCCCTGGATATAAGCCCCAGTATGGTATCAGTGTGTTGCAAATCAGGTGGTATTAGACCTTGGGTGCTAGGCTTTTTACTCCTCTTAACCAGGAAGCTTATTCAGAAGAGTAGCCCTCAGGCAACCCGGAACTAAAGTTGAATAAGTAAAATGCTAATCTTATTAAAAACTGCATATCAAAATACAGATGAGAGACCCTCTTTATTTACCACTTTTCTCTAGATAGCTTAGGCCCAACCCTTTTACATAATTTTAGATCTCACTCAAGGAGTTTCATGAAATATTTCTGTGCTTGATGTAATCATTACCATTTTATCTGAATATATGAACACCTGGGGCATCTCATTATATATAAGACACCCCTTTTTTCCTTGGGTTTCTGTGTTTTTTTTTTAATGTCTTGGAGATCTACAATGGGAGTTTTTGAAGACTTTTGGTAAATTATCATGTTTCCCTGTTTTATGCTTCATGTGTTCAAATGATCAGATAACCTGTTATCTTTTTAATGGAATATTATGTATTTTTAGCATGTGAATGGGAGAGATTTTCCTTTTTTTAAATTAATTTTTCTTTATTTTTGGTTTACATCATTGATTTCCACAAGATTTTGAGTTACAAATTTTCTCCCTGTCTTTTCCCTACTCACCCACCGAAAACAGTGATCCCACTGTATACCCCTTCCTCCAATCTGCTCTCTCCTATATCCTCCCCCATCACCCCTCTGACTTTCTGGTAGAGCAAGATGGACCTTCCTATCCCATTGGCTGTATATCTTATTTTCCAGTTGCATGTAAATAATAATAATAATAATAATAATATATTTTAACATATGATTTTAGAACTTTAAATTCTAGATTCTTTCCCTTCCTCCCTGGTAACCCCCCCACACTGGAAAGACAAGCAATTCAATACAGGCCATACATGTGTAGTTAGGCAGAACATCTCCACAATGACCATATTGTGTAACACTGACGATATTACCCTTCTTTCTATCCTACCCTCCCCTGGTTCCATTCTCTACTCTGTCCCTGTCCCTTTACAGAAGTGTGTGCTTCTAACAACCCTCCCCCCAAACT
>JAQQSU010012192.1:0-11982 GCA_028627135.1 Pseudochirops cupreus
CTAGGGTTTGGGTGCTGTTCTTATTTTGCTTCTTATGCTTATTCTTACTCATGGTTGGTCAGTCTGTGATTTTTTTTTTAATCTCTATGGGGCTCTGCTTCCAGAAGGGAAAGCTCTGTCCCAAATCACTGGGGTCCTCCCGGCTGCTGTAGCTCTCAGGAAGGTGCTGGGTCCCTTCCTACTTACTTCCGGCTCACTGGATAATGAAGACTCCAGAACTGAAAGCCCAAGACCGTGATCCCGATCCAGGCCGCTCAACGCGAGAGCACTCAGCCTCTGAGCAATCGCTTAGTCCCTCTGCTCTCTGCAGGCCACAGGAATGGAAGCTGCAATGCAGAGGCAGGTGCAAAACCTCTGCCTTTCGCTTTCCCACCTTGGAGGCATTTTGGCTGGACGCTTTTCTCCCCTGGTTTCGCAAGTCCCACTGACCTAGTTCTGAATGCTGCTCGCAGCTGCCGCTAATCCACTCACCAGAGAGGCTCCTCCACTCCTCCCATCCAGCCGCCCCTGGGGCACAGCCATGGCTTCAGGCCAGGCTGATTTTGGTTTGCAGTGCTGATATGATTCCTTGTAGCCAAGCTGACTTTAGTGTAAGATATATTTGTGTGCCTTTTGGAGTTCTAGGATTAGTTTAGAGTCATATTTTATGGGTATTTTGGAGTGGCTATGTGAGAGCTGTGATATGTTGCTGCTGCTACACCACTATCTTGGATCTGCCCCCCCAATATTCTCTCATTTCTAACAACTAGTATAATAGAGCAGCTGAATCAAAGATTCTACTGCAGATAGAAACTTGTAATAATAAAGTGATATGTGTATGTATAGAAATCTATATATACACACGCATATATATATATATACACAAATACACAAATGTATGTATATATAATGTATGTGAATGTATATGTATACAAAGAACTATTAATAGATATATTTTATATAATATATGCTTATATATACATATATAAATATATATGTTTGTATAGTGCATCAGAAGTTCTCAGATTATCATGGTAAGATATCACCTTCCCTTTCCTGTTCCTCAATTAAGTCTATAAACATACTTTAACACATCCCAAGTTCATGCTTCAGAACTCCTACCTTCAAAGAACCTATTGTCTAAAGAAGCTTTTAGAAAACTATTTCCATACCTCATTGGTTTTGGGGACCCATATTACTCTCTAGGTCAATGTTCTCTGAACAAAATCAGTAATATTGAAGTTGTTTGTTCTTCAATACCCAGTTAGTCCTCAGAAAAAGTAATGTGTAAACTTTCAAATGTGATATTTGTTTAATTTTGCAATCTTTCACATGGAAGATCCTGTGGTATTTCCTTAGTGAAAGGTAAAAATGAATGGGGCTACCACCTTATATTGACTGAATTGGTAAAGACAGTAAAAGATCTAAATGGTGAATGTTATGGGAATTGAGGGATGAAAGGCATATTAAATACACTATTGATAGAGATATAAACTTGTCAAACTGTTTTGGAAACCATCTTTAATTATGCTAGAAAAGTTACTAAACTATTTTTCTACCCTTCAATCCAATAATTTTACTACTAAGACCATGTACCCAAAGATCTGAAATGTAACTTCTAACATATACCAAAATATTCATAATAGTACTTTTAATTTGGTGGAGTGGGAGACAAAAAGTTGCCCATCAATTGGGAAATGGCTGAACAAATTGTGGCATATGGACGTTATGGCATATTCCTGTGCTGTTTTTAAAAATGGTGAACATGAAGAAATTACAGAGACATGAGAAAACTGAGTTGATAGAGAGTGAATAAAGCAAAGACAGGATTAAAATGTAAAAATGGCTACAATAATGTAAATTAAGACAGCACTAAAATCTAAACAAATCAAATCAAATGCAGTGATCAAATTTGGGTGTAAAGGAAAGATCTTGGAAGACCCTTTCTCTCAGAAGAAAAGTAGAAGACTATAGATATATAATGTTATATAATCTGTCAACTGATGTTGCTGTATCATATGGTTTACTTAACTCAGGGTTTCTCAACTCTTTTTGTACTTCATGATCACTCTTGGCAGTCTGGTAAAGCCTATGGAGTCCTTCCTAAATTGATGTTTTTCAATTCATAAAGTATATAGGATAACAAAGTAAACCAATGACACTGAAATACTTAACAAAATATTTTTCACATTCCAGGTCATGAGAGCTCCCTGAAAACTATCCATGAATGCCTTGATGGACCCCTAATTAAGAACCTTTGATTTAAATGGCTGTTGTGGTCGTCATTGTTATTACAAGATGGGAAATACTAGGAAGTTATTGAAGTATAACAATGAAGTTCTATTAATAAAGTTTTTTAAAAAGAATAAATGAAGGCAATTTCCTCTTCTCTAAAAATGTTTATATGGCTTTTAAAAAAATAGAAATGTGAGTTTCAGTCAAGTTTGTCTTGATCTGTATGAGTTCCATTGAATTAGAAAGCTGAATTGAAAGATTAGCATTGCTTGGATAACTAGCGCTGACCATATTCATTAAAAGAGAATAAAACATAAACTTCCATTTCAAATTTCCGAAGTTTATTTAGATACAGCAAATTAAAATTTTTATAACTCTCACTTCACCGTCCAAGAGACTTGTGCAGAAACAGAGTATTCAGAAAAGCTTAAGGGCTCGATTTATTTATTTGTTCGTTTATTGCATATAGGGTATGTATCATGACAGAATGAAATAACAGTAGTATTATAAACACACATATATATGTATATGTATATATATATATATATATATATATATATATATATATATATACACACATATAGAAAGAGAGAGAGTGAGTGTGTGGGTGTGGGTGTGGTCGGGTGTGCAAGCTCTCTGGCTGTATAATCAAATGACCTTGGCTAGAATCCCAGGTCTAATATTTACCACCTGGGTGAACCTGGTCTTTTTACTTCTCCAGAACTGAGTTTCTTCATTTGTAAGATAAGTGAGATGGTCTGACCTCTGAAGCCCTTCCAGGTCAAAATCCATGATTCCTATACACTACTAACCTTAAAATAATATGGGATTCATTATTATAAAATGGCCTCTCTTTTTTGATAATGTAAATTATGTGCATTTTTGATAATGTAAAAATTCATGCCTTATGATAACACAATTCTGACAAATAAGTGAATTGCTAGGGAGTGAAAGGCACCATGACATAATTAGATTGGGCTCTGGAGTTGGAGTCAGCAAGGCCCAGGTTCAAATCCTGCCTCAGACACTTAATAGTTGTGTGACTGTTAGGGAGACAGATCCTCTCTATGCCTTAATTTCCTCACTCATAAAATGCAGGCTCAGTGGCCTCAAAGGTCCTTTCCCATTTGACATCTATGTTCCTATGAGAATGTGCATATATTAATCTTTATTTTAGTATACTTATTCTCAATCCACTAAAGCATCTGAGAGAGAGAGAGAGAGAGAGAGAGAGAGAGAGAGAGAGAGAGAGAGAGAATGAGAGAAGGTACAGCAAGTAGCAACAACAACAAAAAGAATGGTTTGCATACCTTAAATGTATGTGACTGATGCATTACTAGGTACTTTAAAGAATAATTGAGGCATATGTAACAGAAATGTACTTACTACTTTTTCATAATGTGGTGGCCTGAATTACCCATTATATGAGGATAACACATAAAAGCCCTTCTCCACATCAAGTGATAGTTCAAAGGCAGAGAAGCCGAGTTGTCCCCATGTGCAAACCACACCTCCCAACTAAGAAGGAGAATGTGAGGTCTGCATTTTAACTACTTCTCCTTGACATGAAACAGTATTTCTGCATCTCCTACTGAGGGAAAGTCAGGTAGTCTCAGCTACAAAGATTTCCTTTAGGTTTCCACCCTCTGCTCCCCTCCCCCTCGGTTCCATTCGCTCTCAAGAATGACATGTCACTGACTAGTCTCAGGTCAGTCTAATTTAAAAACTAAATTCAGCTGAGTTCCTTCTCCTGCATCATAGTAATATGGAATTCTGTAGCTCCCTCCCTATTCCCCCCCCCAAAAAACCCCAAAGCATATATATTTCCCTGTAGATTTCAGAGCATATTTCCAATTTCAAAAGCAGTAGGTCTGGGTTCAGTTTGCTCATTCCTATAGCTTCTGCTGCTGCCCTCAACATTTGTATTGGCACGATTGAAAGTAATCACATCGAAGAGTCAATTGTATTTGAAGCTAATTTCTCACTCCCTGGATGGCTTCTCTACCCCCTCCCCTTTTTAAGATGTGTTTGCTGTTATTAACACATCATTTGGACTATTTCCCTGCAACCATGTTATCTATAAGTTCACTGGGAAATTCAAATAAATTCATGCTTCATCTCCAGTGAACAGGAACAATAAAAAGCATTTGCTAAGTGTTATGTGCCAGGCACTGTCATAATGGAAAAGTCGCTGAATCTGGAATCACAAGACCTGAGTTCTAGTCCCATTCCTGCCCCTTACTACCTGTGATTTCGGACAAGTTACCTAACTTCTGGATCTCAGTTTTCCCATGTGTCAAATAAAGTGGCTGGATTTAATGACTAGCTCTAGATCTATGATCTTGTGATTATTGTGCTAGGTATTTGGGATATAAAGAAACATAATATAGCCCCTGTCCTCAAGGAGATTATATTCTACTGGAATGGGGAAAATACATTTACATAAATAAAGACATACAACATAATATAAGGAGAGATAGACCACTAATAATCTGGTGGATGAGGATGGGAATAATCAGGAAAGATACCTATAGCAGGTAGCACCTGAAGGGAACCTTGAAGGAAACTTTAAAAAAATTCTAAGATGCCAAAGTGAGGAGGAGAGAGGCAAGCAGTTCTGATTTATCATATGTCATATCATGGGGGGTTTTTCCTGAAAACTAATAGGACAAATGGTAGCCAAGCACATGCTGATTTAAACCTGGATATCTTTCTCATGGACATATTGCACACTGGAAGGTGATGTCCTGTGGGCTTTCATCAGTGTGTGGCAGGAGACAAGGTTCAATTCCAGCCCACAGGACTTCAACACCAAGCACAGTTTTTATTTTCCTATATCAAAGAGATCATTAAGACACCCAAGAAGTATTGTTTCTCAAAGATATTTGCAAGGTTTAAGTGAGAGAACTCTCTATCTAGCCAGAACAATCTACTACCAAGTTCAGCAAACTCATCACATGAATTCCTTTTTTCCAAATCTCTTTTCCCACCATCATCCACCTCTGCCCACCCAATTCTGTCTAGACTCAGTCAAAAGGCTGCATCCAAAAACCCAGAAGGCCACATGTAACATGGAGGTCACAGGTTCCCCACCTCGGTCTGGAATATAGTTAGAGAGAGGGAGAGAAAGAGAGAGAGAGAGAAACAAATGAACAAAGCAAGTGCCCATCACTTTTGACAGACAGATGTTATGAAATACTATTATGGTATAAGGAATGATAAATAGGAAGAATTCAGAGAGAAATGTAAAAAATAGATCACTTTGGCATCATAAACCAATACAGCCTGGTATTGGTTAGTCACCTTTCAACTTGATTCACGTTTACATAACAGTTTAAGTACCTAGAAATGATTTTCAGTTCAAAAGTAACTCACTTGTGATAAGCACGCATGCTTGATCTGATCTGTGCCTCCAAAGTTTTCTGCACTTGTTTCGTGTTGACGCCATTCCTGTACTGACTTAGTGATGCTGAGGTTCCTAGACAGTGTCACATATTACCGGTTTCCTTTCTACTTTTCTCCCTCCCTTTCCAAACATTTGTTGTTGAGCATCTGTTGTGTAGACTTGTGTAAACTGATACAGACAGAAGAAAAAAGTAGGAAGCAAATCCTCAAATGATTATAATGTAAATCAAGATAATGCTAAAATACAGCAGAATTCCGATTCAATGCAATGACCATTTGGTTCTCAAGAACCGATGTTGGAACAAATTTTCTCTCAGTAGAGAGCTGGTAGGCTACAGGTAAAATAATTCCATACTCCGTCAATTTAGGTTACTAAGTTAGATGATTTCATTTGATTAGTTGTTTGTTGCTGTGGGAATAGGTATTATATGGGAGGATACTATAAAAGGTAAAAGGCATGGGAGGAATCTTCTTTTGTTTATCTCTTCAAACCCTACCCACTTACTTTTTCTTTGAGATTCATCTTCTTGATAGATATGTGTTCCAACCCACAGAGATCTCTTATCCTCCTGAATTCAGGGTACTCATTATACCACCCGCGTGACACAATTGTGCAGTGTCTTCTGGAATTTTATACTTTTTTATAATTTATATTTAATCTGTTATATATTCATGTCTTGGTTGATTGGTTGGTTGTTGTCTTTCCTTCTTGAAGAGGACCAAAATGACGTCACTATGCTAGACTCAAGTTGCAGTGTGTCCAACTCTGGCTGATCAGACCACAAGTTCAGAAAGTTCTACCATATGTCAGGCACAAATAGTCATTGTGAACACTTGGGGTGGATTTTCTAAATATGATCATCTTGAGTTTCTTTTAAGCTGCTTCAATTCTGCTTTGCTCATAGAGCATAGCACCTTCTCTGATGTGGGGATGCCCATGCTGAGTAGTCCTGTGCCAGTGTCTCCCATTTCACACAAAGTTCTTAAGAGAGACCTTGAGAGTGTCCTTGTTTTGCTTCTTCTGACCACCATGTGAATGCTTGCCCTGTGTGAGTTCTCCATAAAATAGCCTTTTTGGCAAGCATATAGTTTGCATTTGAACAACATGGCCAGCCCATTGGAATTGTGTTCTCTGAAGGAATTTGAATGCTTGGCAATTTAGTTCAAGATACCAGTGTCTTGTATCTTATCCTCCTTGGTGATCTTTAGAGTCTTCCTAAGACAACTCAAATGGAAGCGATTCTGTTTCCTGGCATGGCACTGGTATACTGTCCAGGTTTTACAGGCATACAACAACAAAGTCAGCACAACAGCTCTGTAGACCTTCAGTTTGGTAGTCAGTCTAATACCTCTTCTCTCCCACACTTTCCTTTGGTGTCTCCCAAACACTGAGCTATCTCTGGCATTGCATGCATCAACCTCATTATTAATGTGTACATCTCTGGAAAGTACACTACCAAGGTAAGTGAACTTATCCACAGCATTCAAAACTTTTCCATTTGCTGTAACAGATGGTTCCACATATGGACAGTGTCTTATACTCCAAGTGAACTGCAAACTCCCTGAAGGCAAAGATAACATTTTGTATTTCTCAGTATTCTCCCTAAAGTCTAGCACCAAGTTCTGAACAAAAAGATATCTGACAACAAATATTTGGAAAGAGATAGAAGAGAAAAGGAGAAAGGAAATTAACAATGCGCAGTAATGGCTAGGAACCTTCATTTCACCAAGGCAGTACAGAGTTAGAATCAAAATGAAACAAAGGTGGAAAACTCTGGAAGCACTGATCAAATCAAACACGCTACCTTATCACTGATCAATTATTTTCTAATTCAAACTCATTTTAGGTAATATAGATTCTGTTACATAGATGCAAGTAATGTTGTAAGAACATGCCAGACTAGTATTGGTTTGTGATACCAAAGTAATCTCTTTTTAACAATTTATAAGAAATTTCCAAAAAAAATAAGACAAATTGGGTGTTTAGATAAACTTAACCTCACTTCTAATTACTCATACCCACATATGACCATCACAATGTCAAAAATTCTGTAAAAATATTGATTTACTCATAGTGGAAAAGGCAGGTACAAAAGACAAGAACTGTCTGAATCTAAGTACTTGGGGTGTTTTCCCTATGACAAAGAAGACTTCTTAATTCATTCTAAAATAACTTCTACTAAACCTACACCTTTTTTAATCCTAAACTAAATTAACACTCAAAAAACTTGTTTATCAATGACATTTATAATTAACTCACCACTAGGTGCTGATTTCCTATTAGCTGACCCAATTCAAGAATGATAGTTAGGAGGAAGTAATCCCTCATTCGACCAAGCAATTGGGTACTCTGCCCAACACCAGAAGGTACTTGGAGGAAGTACCAAACTCTATATGGTTCCCAGAAAAATGACAAATTCTATCCCTATCTTGAAATTATCAGTCTTTGTTATTCTAAAGGTATGGCTTATGTGGATTTTTATAATTAGCCTTTATTCAACCCTTATCAACAGGAAGATTCCATTTTCTTTCCTTCATGCTCTGTTTTCATCCTGGGTTCCATGAACTAACTAACTAACTAACTAACTAACTCTCTCTCTCTTTCTGTGTGTGTGTGTGTGTGTGTATGTATGTGTGTGTATTACATAGATATAGATATACACACATATGTTCTGTATGTGTGTGCATGTAAGTATATACATATATATGCTTACATAATGTGTATGTATATATACACACATATATGTTCTGTATGTGTGTATATAGATATACTTATAAATGCATATATATAGTGAGAGAGAGAGAGAATCACCAGTCAAACATTGCCTAGAAACAAGCTATTGGATTTTGTTATACCAAGCTACAGATCTCACATGAAGCTCTTCAACACACACACACATGCAAATGTGCATACATATATGTATGCATAATGATAACTGTTGCAATTTAATTGGTTTCTTTTGAAAAAATATGAATTTTATTTGAAACATTTAAAAATTTTGTTCTGAGAAGGGGCTCATAGGCTTCACCAGACTTCTAGTAGTATCTATGAATGACACACAAAAAAGTTAAACTCTGAATATATTCTTGGACACAAATATCTCTACTTTCTATTCTCAATGAGAACTGAAAAGTGTTCCCGGATGCTTTTGCATTCAAGGCCTCCCAAAGGATAAATATGCATTCAGAATGGGGAACTCAAGACATCCACACCAATTCCTTCTCTGGTTAGTTTTCTTTGCTTCCCATTTTGCTGCAGGCTGGGACCTATGGTCTTGACCTTTTGCTTTCTAATGTGCCTTCATATCCATTGCACTTGCTATAAAAGATTCCAGTTCTATGTGACCTGCTCATCACAAGTGTTTAAGTGGAGTCAAAGGAGGTATAGTCATAGAGACTAACACCTTCAGCTTCTATTCCTCACTCTCCTCCAACCACCAAATCTCCAATTTCTACCAGCTATACTCTGCATTATTTCTGCCCTATTTGACAACCTTACTCTTCAACTTTTTCCTGTAGTGTTTTAGATTTATGGTTGAAACCAACCCAAGATGTAGAGCCAACAGCTAGTTGGCTGAGAAATAGATAGAACCCCGACTACATGTATGTCAACAATTTTGCAAATGTAATTTTTAAAGCATTAAATTAATTTTAAAAATTTATTCTCCTCAATAAGGGTAGTATTAGACTCCACATGGTGGGTGGTCACCAAGTTATATGTTTTCAATTACCTCCTATTTGGTGATAACTCAATCATTTTTAAAAAACCTTAATTTAATCCACACAAAAAACATTTGAAAAGCACATCATAATGTAACCATCACTGTAGTAAATAAGCATTACAAAGGACACGAAAGAAGTATAAAACAGTTCCTGCCTTCTGGAAGTTTATACGCTATTTAGGGAAACAGATAGATATACATAAAGCATGACAAATAGATAATGCATAATTATTTGTCAAAAAATGAATTATATGCATAAAAGATGTTCCAAGAGTTGGACAGAATGGTCAGTGTGAACTAGTATGGGTGGTGAAGGTTTCATAAGGAAATCTTGACTTGAATTTGGACCCTTGTAGAATGATTGGGAATAAGAAAACGCGCAAATGTGTAGAGAAAGAAATGAATATCATGTGTTCATACAACAGCAAGGGGGCCATTGCCTTGGCTAGAGCTATGTGTTTACAAGGGGGACATAACATTTTTCATCACTGTTGCTATACTAACTTTGCTGGGACTATGGCTTGTGTGTGTGTGTGTGTGTGTGTGTGTGTGTGTGTGTGTGCGCGCACGCACATGATTTTTGGAGTGATTTTCTTTAGACAGTGGTTCTCAAAGTTACTAAAATATGTAACGGGACACCTCAAAAAGTGGTGTATTATCCCTCCTTTGAGGGGAGGCAACTGATGGTACATTGGATAAAGAGTGCTGGACTTGGAGTCAGGAAGACCTGAGTTCAAATCTAACCCAGACACTTACTAGTTGTGTGACCCTGGGCAAGTTCCCATTTAACCCTGTTTACCTCAGTTTCTTCATCTGTAGAATGAACTAGAGAAGGAAATGGCAAATTATTCCAGTATCTTTGCCAAAAAAATTCCAAATGGGGTCACAAAAAGTCAGACATGACTGAATAACATTATTTACAGATTATAACTACATCATGAGAGGTCTATTCAATAATATATGCACTTAAAATTTTTTCAATTTTTTTTCCTCTGATTTTATGTTTGTAGAGAATCTGGATCACTGAGTCCTAATCCATGGTGCTTTAAATTTTAGCCTTTTATTTTTCTGAGATCAAAGGGCTAAAACTTGAATAACATATCCTGAAGCAACACCAATACCACAAGCAACTTTCATCACAACTGAAAATAATTTTGTAAATTTTGGAACATCAGTACATACCAATTAACTCCTCTCCATGCCCTTAAGTATCTTAGACAATCTCTTCCTTTAAGTTTAAAAAAAGTGTTACAACTCTATGGACTGAAGGATTTTTATCTTTAGCACTAAGAAACTATGAGGAGAGAAGATTAAAATGAGAAGGAAAAAAAGATACAACTGAAAAAAGTAAAGCATCCACCACTTCTTCGAATTCCCATGATAGCCCAAGGCAGAGCAGATGACATGGGGGATGGAAGAGGGAGAGAGGAGCTAGAGAGGGAGAGAATGCACCAAACAAATGTGATCCTTGAGTTTTAAAACAACTGAGTTCTAAACTGATCTGGGAGCAGGCATAGAGGCCACAAAATGGAATTTTGAGGTCAATATAAGAAATGTCAACACTGAGTTGTTATTAAATTTAGCTAGAAAATATAGCTTGAAAGTTTAACTTAGAATGAATTAAGGAAATGCCAAAGAATGAGAATACAAAGCAAAATATTTTCTCCTTAGGTCGTGGGGTCAACAGGTTGGTATCCAACATCTGGGGATGGTTAAGTATATTTTAGGTGGCAGGTGGCTTTAGGAAATGGAACCCTTATAGAGAGTTTAAAATATTTCCTTCAGCAACGTATATGTATTTGATTCTTTGTTGTTTGTCCTTTTGGTGTTTAAAACATGAAAACTTATCTTCAGGCTCATCAAAGTTATTTCATATGTAGCAATGGCAAAAACTCTCAACTCAGATACATAGCTAATTCTTTTTTGTTCACATAAGTTTCATCTCCAGCACTTTATAAGCTGGAATGTACACACTGCTAGAAATCTGTTACTCAACTATTTATTTATTTTTAAAAAATTAATATTTATTGGTTTTCTTTCTAAAGCTTGATCTGATGGACCTTGATACTTTCACAACCCAATTAGTTTCTCAGAGGACCCACAGATGTTAAGCCAGAGAAAATGACCTCAGCTTTGACACTGAAAATAGCATGTTGAGAACTAAGACCTTTTTTAAAATAAATGCAATGGTGTCTTCAAAATTTGCCAAGTCAAGACATTTTCTCTGGAAACTAGTTACTGTATCAGCAAACACCCTAGCATACCCAGGATGGCTGCTAGCACATGTTCTTAGATCTGTTTTTCTAAAGGAAAGCAACTCAAAATGGGTTAATAGTCTTGCTTTAATCAATCAAACATGTATGATTTACTTAGTTCAGGGGAAAAAGTCAGCACCCTGAACTTCAGACAATACAAACAGAAGTTAGGAGGAGAGGTTACAAGCAGACAAAGAAACAGACAAAGATCAGCAGACCAGTCCAGCCATCTGACCATTACATCCACACCTAGTTAGTTACCAGAGAGGGAAGCACCAACATCTGGGTTTTCAAAGGCGGAGGGCTCACCAGCTGCCCAGAGTCTTGTCTGGCCAAATCACACAACACTTTCCAAAGTAAGCCCCAAAACAAAACCTCATATCACG
>JAQQSU010012193.1:0-11982 GCA_028627135.1 Pseudochirops cupreus
CATCTTGGCTCCTTTAGCTTTATTTTTATTGAGAGGTTTTGTTTTTTGGTCTATATTTTCTTTCACAACATGACTAATATGGAAATGTTTGCATGACTAAATATGTATAACCTATATTGAATTGCTTGCCTTCTCTACAAGATTGGTTGGGGAGGGAGAAAGGGAGAGTTTGGAATTCAAAGTTTAAAAAGTGAATGTTTAAAGTTGTTTTAAATGTAACTGGGGAAAATAAAATACTAAATAAATATAAAAAAGAGAAAAGGAAGAAAGAAGAAAAAAAAACCCATTTGTGTTATGTTAGAAATGTGGTAGAATTCCTTCTTAACCTATTTTTTTCCAAGAGTTTACATGGTGTTGACATTTATTGTTTCTTAATTGTCTGGTAGAATTTACTTGTAAATATTTCTTATTCTAGGAATTTTTTCTTATGAGGCTCATTTGTAGCTTGTTCATTTGTTTTTCTAAGATAAGAATGTATAAGTATTCTATTTCCTCATTTGTCAACCTGGGCAATTTTTATTTTTGTAAATATTTATCTATTTCACTTAGATTGTCAGTTCTATGGACACATAACTGGGCAAAATAACTCCTAATAATTGCTTTAATTTCATCTTCATGGCAAATTTTCATTTTTGATACTGGCAATGTAGTTTCCAGCTTTCTTTTTTTTTTTTTAATCAAAGTGACCATTTAAAAAATTTATTGTTTTTTTCATAATTTTTTCATAGTTTTATTCATAACTTCAGTTTTTTTACTTTCAATTTTATTCTTTCCTTTGATTTTCAGGGTTTCTGTTTTGGTTTTTAAATTTTTTTTTTGAAATTTGTTCTTTTTCTTCTTGCCATTGTTATTCAGTCATTATTCAGTCATGTCTGACTTTTCATGATGTCATTTCAGGTTTTCTTTGCAAAGATACTGGAGTGGTTTGCCATTTCCTTCTCCAGCTCACTTTATAGGTGAGCAACTGAGGCAAACAGGGTTAAGTATTTGGACTCATAAAGACGAGTGTTCTTGACTCCAGGCTTAGCACTCTAGGCATTGTGCCTCCTAGCTACTTTATTTTTCTAATTTTTTAAAAAAATTGCATACCCAATTCATTTTTCTACTCTTTTCTCTCTCTTTTAAAATTGATGTCTGTATTTAGAGATATACAATTTCCCCTAAGTATTGCTTTGGCTGCATCCCACAATTTTTGTCATGTTGTTTCATTAATGCCATTATTTTTGGATATTCGAATTGATTGTTTCTATGATTTCTTCTTTGACCCACTCATTCTTGATGATTAAATTATTTAATTTCCAATTAATTTTAATTTAGGCTTACAAGATCCTTTATTGAATATGTATATATGTATAGATATATTTCACTATAATTTGAAAAAATGCATTCAATATTTCCTTTCTTAAGGGGTGAATTTTTCACCACTGAAGAGGAAATTAAGATGATTTTTAGGAGCTAACTTGCCCAATAATATGCCAATAACTTTGACATTCTAAATGAAATGAATGGATATCTTCAAAATATATGTCACCCAGATTAATAGAAGAAAATTAAAATATTTAAATACCCCAATCTTAGGGAAAAAAAATTGAACAAGCCATCAATGAATTTCCTAACAAAAAACTCCCCAGGACCAGATGGATTCACAAATTAATTCCACCAAATATTTAAAGAGCAATTAATTTCAATACTATATAAACTATTTGGAAAAATAGGTGGAGTCCTACCAAATTCTTTTAATGATACAAATATGGTACCGATACCTAAACCAGGAAGAGCCAAAACAGAGAAAGAAAATTGTAGACCAATTTCTCTAATGAATATTGATCCAAAAATTTTAAATAGAATACTAGCAAAGACAGCAATATACCACAAGGATCATACATTTGCCAGGTGAGATTTATACCAGGAATGCAGAGCTGCTTCAATATTAGGAAAACTATCAGCATAATTGACCATATCAATAACAAAACTAAGAAAAGTCATATGATTATCTCAATAGATGCAGAAAAAAACTTTTGACAAAATACAGCACCCATTCCTATTAAATACACTACAAAGTATAAGATCAAATGGAACTTACCTTAAAATGATGAGTAATATTTGTCTAAAACCATCAGCAAGCATTATCTGTAATGGGGATATACTAGAAGCCTTGTCAATACAAACAAGAGTGAAGCAAGGATGTTCATTATCACCTTTATTATTTAATATTGTACTAGAAATGTTAACTATAGCAATAAGACAAGAAAACAAAATTAAAGGAATTAGAATAGGTAATAAAAAAAATAAAGCTATCACTCTTTGCAGATGATATTGTTATGCTTAGAAAATCCTAGAAAATCAACCAAAAAAATACTTGAAACCACTTAAGCAAAGTTTCAGGATATAAAATATACCCACACAAATCATCGGCATTTCCATATTTTAACAACAAAGCTCGGGAGTAAGACGTAGAAATAGAATTTCCATTTAAAATAGCTGTAGACAATATAAAGTATTTAGTAGTCTATTTTACAAGACAAACCCAGGAACTATATGAATACAATTATAAAACACTTTCCACACAAATAAAGTCAGATTTAAACAATTGGAAAAATATTAATTGCTCATAGATAGACTGAGCCAATATAATAAAAAGGACAATTCTACCTAAATCAGTCTATTTATTTTATGTCATATCAATCAATCCATCAAAAAGTATTTTATAGAGCTGGAAAAAACAATACTAAAATTCATCTGGAAGAACAAAAACTCAAGGATATCAAGGGAACTCAATGAAAAAAATGTGAACAAACGTGGTATAGTGTACTAGATCTCAAACTTTATTATACAGTGATAATTATCAAAACAATCTGGTCCTGTCTGAGAAATAGAGTGGTGGATCAGTAGAATAGATTAGATACAAATTACATTGTTCTAAATGACCTTAGTGATATAGTATATCACAAACCCAAAGATCCAAGCTTTGGGAACAAAAACATTATTCAATGAAAACTTCTGGGAAAACTTGAAAACAGAATGGCAGTAACTATGTATAGACCAACATTTCACATCATATACCAAGATAATGTCAAAATGGGTACATAAAAGGTAATACCATAAGCAAATTATGAGTGTGTGGAACAGTTTATGGATAAGGGAAGAATTTGGGACCAAAGAAGATATAGAGAGCAATCAAAAATGTAAAATAGATCATTTTGATTATATAAGATTAAAAAGGTTTTTTGCACAAACAAAACCAATGTAACCAAAGTTATAAGGAAAACAGAAAATTGGGGGAATTTTTTTTTTTTGCAATAAGTCTCTCTGACAAAAGTGTCATTTCTCAAATATATAGAGAACTGAGTCAAATTTGTAAAAGTGCAAGTCATTCTCCAATCAATAAATGGTCAAAGGATATGAACAGGTAGTTTTCAGACAAAGAAATCTCCCCCTCCTCTCCTCCTCCTTCCTCAAGATGCCGTGCAATCTGATATAGGCTCTACTTATACATTTATATTAAATATAGTTTCACATTAGTCATGATATAAAGAAGAATTAGAACTAATGGGAGGAACCCTGAGAAAGAAGAAACAAAACCAAACAACAGAAGAAAAGTAGAGCAAATTAGTATGCTTCCATCTGTGTTCAGATTCCAAAGTTTTTTCTCTGGATATGGATAGCATTTTCCATTGTCAGTCTGTTGGAGGAGTCTTAGATTCTTGCATTGCTGAGAAGAGCTAAGTCTATCAAAGTCAGTAATTGCATACTGTGACTGTTAATGTGTACAGTGTTCTCCTGGCTCTACTAATTTCACTCAACATCAGTTCATATAAGTCTTTCCAGGATCATCTGAAGTCTACCTGCTTATCATTTCTTATAGCACAATAGTATTCCATTATGTTCATGAGATGGGGTCAGCAACACTAGAGCTCTCAGGGTGGGGGTAGGGAGTGTGGCCCCAAGGGATGCCTGCTCAACAGGACTTCTTTAAAGCACTTGAATATTTGGTTGTTGGAGGATGTCTGCCAGCCTGGAACTGTACCTCCTGGCGTTGTACTTCCTGGAATTGTGCTGAAGCACCTGGAGATTTGATTGTTGTGCACCAGTCCACATGATGATTTTCTGAGCTGGTGTCTACTGGTTCACCTACCTGTGCTGAGACACTTGGGGATCCTGGTGTTGGTTCTTGCTTGCTCCACCACCCTGGGGCTGAGGATTTCCCCTTCCCTCTCTCCCCCCCTTACTTTGCTGAGGTGGGGCTTGCTGCCAGCTTGCTGGAACTCCTCCTGTACTGTTCTGTACTGCTGTACTGCTCCCCCTCCCCCAGAGGTAGATAAACCTTTCCCATTAATCCCCCAAGCTTCCTGGGTTATGAGACTACAGCACCGTATCTTTTTGCTGGTTCAGCTGTTCCGTGGGTTTTCCTGGGCGGATATTTTCTGGGCTTTCAGAGGTCAATAAGAGAGGGTGAGAGCAATTTACTTCTTACTCTGCCATCTTAGCTCCCTGAAGCAGAATAGCCTGATCCAACCATTTTTGAGAGAAATTTGAAACTAAGCCCTAAAAGCTATAAAACTGTGTATACCCTTTGATCAAACAATCCCACTGCTAGGTCTATAGCCTGAAGACATCCAAAAAAGAAAGAAAAGGATCTATTTGTACAAAAAATATTTATAGTAGCTCTTTTTGTGGTGGCTAAAAATTGGAAATTGAGGGGATGCCCATCAGTTGGGGAATGACTAACAAGCTGTGGTATATGATTGTAATGGAATATTATTGTGATATAAGAAATGGTAATCAGAATGATTTCAGAAAAAAACTAGAAATACTTGCATGAACTGATGCAGTGAAGTGAACAGAACCAAGAGATCATTGTACACAGTAACAACAATATTCAATGAAAAACTATGAATGACTTAGCTATTCTTAGCAATACAGTGATCCAAGACAATCTCAAAGGACTAATGATGAAACATACTATCTGCCTCCAGAGAAAGAATTGCTATTGTTTGAATACAGGCAGAAGCATGCTGTTTTTCACTTCCTTCAATTTTTTCTTTTGAGTTGTATTTTGTATAAAATGACTTATATGGAAATGTCTTACATAGTAACACTTGTATAACCTATATCTGATTGCTTGCCATTTCAGGGAGGGTTAATGGAGGGAGGGATAGAATTTGGAACTTAAACTTTAAACTTTAAAATTAAAATAAAGTTTTAAACTTTAAAATTAAAATAAAACAAAGTTTTAAGCTTCTAGGATGACTAAGCAAGAGGGATAAAGGAAGAGTCCTTCTGCCAGAGTAGGTATAGATAGAACTCCACCACCACAACCACTTAACACTTTATTTGGTCTCTAATCTACTGTCGCAATGCGCCTTATCCCTTCAGGAGGGCTGAAAACAAATTGAAAAACTTTGAAAAATCATTGCCCTACTAAGGCTGCTTCTCTGACTGACCCTGGGTATCTGGGAAATTTGTACTGGGTAAAATTTCATGTGTTACAGTAAATACGTGGTTTATAGTAAGCGTAAGGAAGATAAAGTGTTTGGAAAAATGTAGAAACCAAGATATAGTTAGGAAAAAAGCTAATCTTCTAAGGTGTGAGAGACAAAAGAGAACCAACTAAAGCCAATATAAGATAAGATCGTGTATATGAAACAGAAAATTTAAGCCAAAAATCTCTCACAAATCAACTCTCAAATTCTGAAAAGGGGAAGACAAGGTACAAGCAAGGAAAAAAAATACAAAATGCGTAAGTTAAACATTTAAATAAAAGAAAAACCCATCAGTTCCTATAATGCCACTATTTATTTAAATCCATAGATGTTTGGAACGAATCTTAATACGGGGTACCAGAAAATAAAGGTCCTTCCTTGAACCAGACCTAATCTAAGTATTACTTTTTTTATTAACAAGGAGAAAGAAGGATTTCTCTTTTTAAAAATTAAATAATCATTTTTAGTTTTTAGCATTCACTTTTATTAGATTTTGAGTTTCAGATTTTTTTCTCCCTCCCTTGCTCCTTCTCTCCCTCTCCCAGATGGCAAGCAATCTGATATAGGCTATATATGTGCACAATCATATTAAACGTATTTCAATACTAGCCATGTTGTGAAAGAGCAATCAGAACAAAAAAGAAAAAACACAAGAAAGAAAAAAACAACACAAAAAGCAACAACAGTATGCTTTAATCTGCATTCAGACTCCACAATTCTCTTTGGATGTGGATAGTATTTTCCATATGAGTCTTTTAGAATTGTCTTAGATCATTGCATTGCTGCAAAGAGCCAAGTCTATCAATGCTGCTTTTATCGTGTACAATGTTCTCCTGGTTCTGCTCACTTCACTCAGCATCAGTTCATATAAGGGAAAGAGGGATTTCTAAAGGTGGTCTTTGAACAAAGGATTTTGCCTCCATCAGAATTAATATCTGATGACTAGATACTGTATGTATGTATATACATGTATGTATCTTTTTATTACTTTTAGAAACAAAATTGTACTTTAAAAATACGTAACAATTTTTTGTGATGAATACAGTTTTGAAAATTCCCCAATAAAAGCCAAAACAGAAAAAAAAATGAAAATAGAATCCTTCCAATCTATAGCTAGGGTTTAAAAATATATATTAATGAAGCATGTTTTAAAGAATAAAAGTAATTCTTGAATTTCTACTCAAATAGTTCCATTCTGCTCAACATCATTAGACTGTCCTTTTGAAATAGTTCTTTCATTATCAAATAGTCCCTAATTAAAATGAAAAGATGATACTGAGAGACCATATACAGAAATTGTTTCACCACCTGTTTTCCTATTGTCGTTTTTATCATTAATTTGACATCACATTTCCTGCTAGATAGTCTAAGTGTGGGGCTACAGACATCCTGGAAAAGCAGAATGGGATCCTTCTGATAGCAGATGCCAACATGTTTTAATTCGAGAGACATTTAAATGGTACAACAGCATGCATGATGAAATGAGAAGCAGACAGCTTCAGGGAATTTCAGAATTGCTGGAAGTCTTTTATTCTGGATATTTAAAGATCGTCATAGAAACAATGAAGATTAAACAAAAATATACGTTTCTCTCTCCCCCCAGAGAACCTGGTTGTTAAATATTTACTAGTACATTTGAACAGTAAGTCAACTTCAGTCTGCAACACTTGTGTTCAAGTTTTGCTTCAGACATACTGACTGTATGACCTGGGGTAAGGTAATTCAGCTCTCAGAAGGCTTGGCAACCCTCCCAAACAGGAAATTGAAGAGCAGTTATTTAACCATGATTGGTAGAAGAAATTTCTTCATGGAGAGTTTTCTATATTAAAGAAAAAATAGAGCAGAAGTACACACCACCTCTTCATTCTTCTCTCCCCCCCCACCCCAAGGAGCACTGTATATAACAGATACATGTATGTATATACATACATTTAATTTATGCATTTTTGAAATTTAAATCCACATGCTGTATTTTAAGAGGAAAATTGACAAACAGGACAATGTCAAAAGGAATCAGGCAGGAGAGTAGAGGGCCTCAGTGATAAGTCATATAAGAATCGATTAAAGAGACTGGGGACATATATCTTGAACAACAAAAATGACAATAAATAGCTAGTAAATTTGTACTTTCAAAGTGAAATACCACTGCAGTAGTTTGCCATTTCCTTCTCTAGCTTATTTTGCAAATGAGGAAACTGAGGCAAACAGAGTTAAGTGATTTGTTCAGGTCATATGGTTAGTGTCCCAAGTGACTTGACTTTAGGCCCTGCCCTCTGTGCCCTGAGCCACCGTCTTATTACTAAATAATTATTGTCAAATCGATGCTAACCTCTCTTGTTTTCATACTGTTGAAATGCTATTAGTGCTGTAGGGCAAAACTCTGATTCCCCTGTCCTAATTAAGGTTTTACATCTTCTATTTTCTCTTCCTTGCTATTATTTGGGAACACACACACACACACACACACACACACACACACACACACACACACACACACTCACTCCTACATTTTCTACCTAATCGAAGTGCCACCACAAAGCTGCTTGGTTTTTTTCAATATTTTTTCTTCCTAAGATTGGAGGACTAATCAGGACACCCTGGGAAAGTTATCCATGCCCAACTAACATGGAATTCAAATGACTACAGTCCAGATACTTCTCACCCACTCCACCAAGACCCATTACTGAAGTTAATTAGATCCAGCAGTACAGTCTCCTGATTTATTAAGATCCAAGTTCAGCAGGTCGTGTCAGTTTCTACTGCCTTTAGCAACTGGCTATGCTTCCCTGTGGAATCCCTGAACTGTCTGGATTTGGGGAACAATTTTAAATGGAATGTCACCCCAATGACACCTTTGCAACTTTCCATTAGCATCTTCCATTAAGTACAACCAATTGAGTGTCTGATGGGCTGTGCATAAGAGCCAATTTCCCAATTACAGGGACCTTCAATAGTTTTTATGGTCCCAGATACACACTTCACTTATTCACTGAGGAGGGATATTGCTTTTCCCTTTATCTCGGCATGTAGCTCCTTTATGTAATGGCATTCCTGATTTGACACTTTACTTTTAAAAGCCTACCTGCAATATCCTTGTCATTGGCATCTATCCTAAAATCCAATTATGGTGTATTTCTGAGTAAAATTAAGAAACGGAGTTTATTAAGGCTCACTACCAAAAGTCTTATTGCCATGTTAAACTTTTCTGAACTCACTTTTTGGAAGTTTTTCTTTTTTCCCATCTCTTTCCTCTTCTCAAGAGCATGTTCCAGCAATAATAATAGTCAGATACACCATTACTACAATGAATATGTGATTTCATTGGTCTGGTTCACTTTATTTGGCTATTGAGAGAATACCAGTGTGCCACCCAGTCTATTCAAACGTTATCCCTCATTACCATGAAGAAACCCATTTTTTCATTCTTTCATTTCTTGGATGGCATCTTTACACTGATTAGCCTTTGTAATTCATTACTTGTAATGTTTTTGTTTGTTTGTCTGTTTCTTTGTTCTTTGAGAATGGATCCTCTCAATTCTCACAGGTGGAAGTAGAATGGTTGCTCATGGGACTGAGCAAAATGCTGATCAGCATGGATGCTTTAATCTGCTCTGTTTTTCCAACCTGGACCTATCCTCACCTGATGAGGCAACCTGGTAGTCTTCTATATTAGTCCCAGAGAGTGTTGACATTGGATTGGCTTTACTCCTGACACGTCTCAGGACAGTTGAATTTAAGCCATTCCCACAGCAGGGACCATATCTGGTTTACATGCTCTCTGTCCATACTCCGTACTTCTCCACTGCATCTAGATGAAATTTGTTTTCAGTTGTGAGGTAGTAATATTTCATGACACATGCAATAAAACTGAAATAATACTAATAGCTCATATTTCTACAGGGTTTTAAAATTTATAAAACACCTTCCTTACAAGATTCCAGTGAGGCAGGCACTATATTATTACTCTGATTTTACAAGTGGGGAAACTGAAGGTCAGAGAGTTTAATTGACTTGTACACAGTTACTTTGCCTAAAAGTATAAACATTAAGGCAAGAGTAGAAAGATCTGGGTTCTGGTTGTAGCTCTATAACCAACTAGATGTGACCTTAATCACCTATCTGAGCCTCAGTGTTTTCCTCTATATAATGTCACGGTCAATTTAAATGATCTTTCAAATAAAATCAGGCTAGAGCACAGGTTCTTAATCTTTTCTGTATCATATGCAGTTTTGGTAGTCTGGTAAAGCCTATGGACCCTTTCTCAGAATATTTTAAAATATTTTTAGGAAATGATAAATTTAAGTTAGAGGCTAGTGAAAATGAAGATGTATTTTTATACCATCTATGTTCGTGAGCCCCTTGAAATCTATACATTTATCCTTAAGGGTCCGTAGCCCCTGGGTTAAGTCTAGAAGATGTACATTCATTCTATGCTGCCAAGATGCTTTGGAAAATTCTTTTATATAAATTATATCTTCTTGAGCACATTTTAGTATTCCTTTGCTCCGCTTCTCTGGACCGCCTTAACACTTGCTATAGCATTCAATTCATCACTCATTGGTTAATTGAAATAACTTCTTTCCTTTCACTTTAATCTTTTGTGTGTGTTTGCATGTGTTGGTCTTGTCTCCTTTATAAGATCGTTTGCTCCATGAGAGCAAGAGTCATGCTTTATATTTCTCTGTCTTCCACAGTATATAGCATGGTATTATGTATGTATGAACACATACATGTTGTTTTGTCATGAATTTAAACACTGAGAATTGTGGGGTAATTAATGGAGCAGGTTAAGAGTTTTTTTTTGATGGCTAAGTGCAAGGTATATTAGGATCAGGGATTCTATGAGGTAAACAGCTACAAATGACTAGTGAATCATTACTAAAGGGAGAATCAGTCAGCCAGTCAGCATGTGACAGGTACTGTGCTAAGCACTGAGGATGCAAAAGAGAATCCTTGCCCTCAGTGAGCTCATAATCTAATGGAGGAAAACAAAGATGCACAAACAAGCTACATACAGGATAAATAGGAAATAATTAAGAGTGGGAAGGCAAGGAAATTAAGAGCAGTTGGGAAGAGCTTCCTGTGGGAAGGTGGGATTTTAATGGAATCCTAAAGGGCATCCAGGGAAGTCAGAAGGCAGAGATGAAGAGTGGGAGCATTCTAGGCAGGGGAACATCCAGAGAAAATGCTTGGAGACAAGGTTGTAATATTAATGAGATATAAGGTCTTCCCTGCCCACTTACAGGCCTCACATGGTGCCCATTAAGGGAAGCTTGATTGGTGGAGGATTGCTTTTAGGAAGACTTTCACATGTTTTGTTAGTTATATTAATTTCTAATTAGGTACTGAGTCAAGAGGGTTGTGAGACCTTCTGGTTCTAAAAAAGGGTATATATACTCTGAAGTTAGCATTTTGCCTTTGGGCTCATTTATTGGAAGAGTGTTCTTGTGATTTGACCAGATGAGATTCTGGGTAGCTGTTAAGGAGCCCCCAACTTTGAAAAACCCAAATTTTGGTGCTCCTCTCTGTGGTAACTATGTATGTATTGCTTTGGTCAGACAGTTGGATCTGTCGGTTGATCTGTGCTAATTTTTAAGACATTTAGAAGCCCTGTCTAATGGTCTTTATTTCTCAGCTTATATTTTCTCTATTTTCTTTCTTTGGATTCTCTCTGAAGTTCTGGGTGCTGATTTTCCCCCTGAAATAGTGAATGTAATTAAAAAAGATTGTTGACTCTTTAAACAGCTATCTTTCCTAGTAAAGCAGATCTAAGAACCCGTTCTAGCAGCCACCCTAGGTATGCCAGTGTCATTGCTGCTACAGAGTTGGGGAGTTTTGTGTGCAGCAGCAAGGAGGTCAGCGTCACTGGATGAAAGAGGACTTGGTGGGAATAAGGCATAAGGATACTGCAAAGACAATGCAGGGGTTATAGTACGGCTAGGTTGTGAGAGGCTTTGAATGTCAAACAAATGATTTTGTACTTGATCCTGCAAGTGACGTTGAGTCACTGGAGTTTACTGAGTAGTCACGGGGGGTTGACATGTTTGGACCTGTAAGTCAAGTGCAGAGGAAATGCTCTGAAACCTTGATGCTAGCAGGAAAATGCAGAATTTGAGAAAGAACTGAATATGAGCATTCATTTTCATTTTTTCCCTTGCTTTTTTCTAACTTACTGTGTCCTGGGAAGTCACTTTAGTTTGCTGAACTAGTCTGCTCATCCATAAATAGGGAGTAATAATGTTTGAACTGCCGCCCTCAGAAAGGGATTGTGATTCATTAATATGTTTTACAAACCTTAAAACACCATAAAATGAGTGTCACCATTGTTGTTATTACTATTATCATTTCTTTCCCTCTTTCTTGGTCCTCCTGATGGCCAGAATGATTTTAAGCAGATTCATCTATCTATCTATCTATCTATCTATCTATCTATCTATCTATCTATCTATCTAGCTGTCTATCTATCTAGCTAGCTAGCTAGCTGTCTATCTATCTAGCT
>JAQQSU010012194.1:0-11981 GCA_028627135.1 Pseudochirops cupreus
CCAGGTATTAAGACCCTAATGTCACTATAATATACAAGCATCATTAGGGTCCATACAGTGATTCTTGGCTTACAATGTGGTTTACATACTTTATCTCATTTGAATTTTTTTTTCAGTTACATTTACTAAATTCTCCTTGAGGACCCTCTTTTGAAAGTTCCCCTTCCCTAACTATCAATCTCAGTGATGTTCGCACCCAAGTTGATGATATTGTTTTATGCTTTGATGTTATAATCATTAACTTATTCAACTTTAATTCCTTCTCAACTGTCAAAATTTTTTCATGGTGTGGGTCTGGAGCAGGCAGGGTGGTGGTGGTTGTTCTGGACCTGGACCTTGGTATAGAGATCTTCCACTGGTATAGAGAAGTTCTTCTACCAAAAGGAGATGGCCACCTGCTAATGGAATGTACAGTTCCACTTATAGTCTTATAGCGATACTGAATGCCCTGAGAGTCACATTCAGGTTAACATAGGCAGCATATGTCAGAAGCAGGACTTGAAGCCAGGTTTCTTCATTATTGATCAATTCCAGAATGCCTTTATTCTAGTGTTTCTTCTTCTTCTAATACCCCAGGTAAACTTTGGCCCCAACATCCAACCCAAACCACCTTTAGACCTAGAAAATAAATATCCAATGCAGTACATAAACACTTTTAATTTTTAATGTGATTCCATTTCTATATCTAGCTACAAACATTTCATGGCTTTTTGACAATAATCACTTTTTAGGTTAAAATGTTTTGTACACACGTGTATGTATGCATGTATATATATATATCTATATATGTGTTTATTTGTATATTATGTATATATAATATAATTTGTATTTGCATATTTGTATATCGTGTATATATAGTATGATAATTTCCCCTGCATACTTATCTCTTAATTTCCTATACAAACACATAAAGAGCATCTTTTCAATGTGTTATCAACTAGTATGTTATATACACAATGCCAGAAAAGTTTAGAAAGAATAATATTCTATTTTGTTTCTGTCTCATCTCTTTTAATTAAAACATTTTAAAATAAATGAACATGAAGACTAAGAAGCTCTGGAAAAAAGCATATTTTGTTATTGTTTCTACACCAAGGTATAATAATTATTCATTATCATGGGTCACACTGACATAAATATATTCTTCGTTGTTGTTGTTGTTGTTGCCAAGGTCTGATGGATAGTGACATTAACGTTGAAAATAATTTTGCATATGCAACTTATTTGCACTGTTTTATTATTTTTCAGTTCTCACACAATGATTTCAAGTGGTCATTAACCTTTCATTCAACCACTGAAAATATAATCTCAAAATAAAGCCATTTCATTAATGAACACATTCTGCTTCTTTTCTAAACAAAAAGGTTGAATATTTAAAAAAATTCCCCCCATAAACAAAACATCTATATCCAAATAGGCAATAAAGCACTCTTTAAACACTCATGTCATCTAAAAAAGGGGGAAGAAGCAAAGTTACATGCAAAGAGATTTGTTTTCTCTCCCCCCTTGTTTCTCAATTAGACAAATGCCCTTGCTCTTTAACAAACCAATGACATCATTTACTTTCCTGTATGTGGGTCCTCTGTGTGTGTGTGTGTGTATGTGTGTGTGTGTGTGTGTGTGTGAATGTATACACACACACATATATGTATATATATGCATGCTTTATGGCTACTTCATTAGATCATGCAAAAGATATAATTGTGTGTGTGTGTGTGTGTGTGTGTGTGTGTGTGTGTGTGTGTGTAAGAACTCTATTCCACATACAGGTGTGAGCATTGAATAAACAATCTCCACCAATGAGGAGAATCCTATGTAAATGGGATTTAAGCCATGAGTTACATATACATACATACATACATACATACATATATGTGTATATATACATGCATGTGTGTATATATATAGATAGATAGATAGATAGATAGATATAGATATGTATACATACATTTTAAAACTTTAAGGCAAGTTCAAAGTTCCAAAAGTAAACTTTTCTATCACAAACACACAGTAATCATATTAAAGAGTTATCATCTATAAAATTACAAAATGTCAAATAGGTTATACTTGTCACAACCTCTTCTATAGTCTTACCTTGCAAATATCATCTTAAGAAGTGTCCTGTGCTGTAGTCTAACAGAAAAGAAAAAATCACTTTTAGACCATTGATCTCCATTTGTTTGTGTGCAATTCCAAAGTATTTTTTCACTCAACTTCCTTGTGTTTCTATTTTGTTTCAGTAAATTTTGAGAATGTATATAAGGGAAGCAGCTGACATTCAATGCTATATTCCTAAGACCAAACTTTGCTAAGGATGCATCATGTATAAAGGACATCATTCTAGTGGGATTTATACAAAATGAAGTTTACATTCCCATGACAAAAGGAAACCAGACCTAATATAGGAAATCTCTGGTAGCAATTATTAAACCTTAAACAACTTTCCTGTTAGCAACTAGAAGCAGCAACTTTCTCTCTTGACTCATTCTCAGTGGATAAGTCTTTGAATTCTATTATGCAATTCAAATTGAACTGTATCAAAAGGAACGAGAGAAGACTCCATCCAAAAGTATGTTATTAAAATAGTTTTTGAAGAATAGAATATTGAGATCCATACAAGAATATTAGCTGACCAGTTTCTTGACAGCACATTTTTTGGGGCTTCCTAGGACACCCTTCAGCTCTTTTCATGTGTATCAGGTGCCAATTATTCTTGTTAACTACTATTTGCTAATGTAAAGAGGGTAGACAGACTGGTCAATGACGGCTGACTCCTGAAAGCATGTTTGATGAACTTGCTTTTGGAAGTTTATAATGACATGGAATGGTGGGCCCTGACTCTCCACTTCTGAGTATGTGTACATATCCTCTTACTGTTTGCTGTCATAAAGAAATGATTTTTTGATTGACTACTAAACCAGAACTTCAAATGAATAACTGGCTAAATGAATCTCTCTCTGCTGGTGGTGATTGAGGGAAGTCTCTAAGTGGGTAGGAGGACACTGGTTCTCCCCATCAGGATGACATGTGACCTGTGGACATATGGCTCTGCTGCTGTTCCTTACTGTTTCATTTTCTCTCTTTTCTTAGGAAAGAGAATTGGAAACAGAATAACCCTGTGAGACTTCAGAAGGGTTGAACAGTTAAGCCTTTAGAGGTAGAGTGTTAAGAATTTATACCAGAGTTCACCAGGAGCTAATCTTCAATGCCAGTTTGACTCTGAGAAGCAACTTGGCTAAACAAGCTGTCTAGTAGATTGATCCCATAGCTGAAGTACCATGTTCTGCAGCACAGGAACAATTTTTCCAATAATTACACCACCCTTGGAAGTGAATTTGGTAGGGTTAAAGCTTTGTAGCAATTGCTATGAATTCCCAGGAACCATGGTGGTTGAGGGAGGAATATGATCCTGGTGAAGTAGGTTGGGGGGCATTTTTCTGCTTTGGTTTTTATTCTATATATTTTCTCAGAAATCACATAATTGTTAAAGTTAACTCATGTTAAGTGACTAAATAATAATGGCACACTAATCATAGAGTTGAGTAGATAGGTTGTGCAGTAGGTAGAATACTGAGGCTAGAGTCAGGAGGAGCTAAATTCAAATCTGGCCTGAGACACTTACTAGCTGTGTGTCCCTGGACAAGTCACCTAATCCTGTTTGCTCAGTTTTCTCATCTGTGAAATGAGTTGGAGAAGGAAATGATAAACTGCTCCAGTATTTTAATTAAGTAAACCCCAAATGAAGTCACGAAGAGTTTGGACATGACTAAAAAATGGCTGAACAAGAACAAGTCATTGGATCAATTGATGATAGAGTGAGATATTGACTGTGACTGGTGATTGATATTGTGGAGAAGACATCAGACTAGAAGCTTGAACCAAAAGATGAAATAAAATTGTCATTTTTTCCTATCATTCTTAAGATATAATGTATAAAATTCTATGTGGCTTCATCAGTATGTCATAATAGGTAGTACTCTTTGTTTCTTCAGAGTAAGGTTAGTAACTTTACAATAAAGAGAATGCTACATTCAGCTGTGTGACCCTGGCATTCTTTGGGCTACCGATTCCTCATCTGTAAAATTAGGATGTTGGATGAAATGACATTGAAAGTCTTTTCCAGGTCTGAATTTCTTACAGAAATAAAATTTAAAGCTAAGTTTAAATTTACCTAATCTGCAAACTCTCCCTCAAATATAAGAAAGTGTTTAACAAACTCGCCTATTGAACTGGAATATTTTTCTTTTTTTTTTTTATAAATTAATTAATTTATTTTCTTGTTTACATCATTCATTTCCACGAGATTTTGAGTTACAAATTTTCTCCCCATCTTTCCCCTACCCAGCACCTCAAAACAGCCATCCCACTGTACAACCCCTCCCCCAGTCTGCTCTCTCCTATGTCCTCCCCCTCGCCCCTCTGACTTTCCGGTAGGGCACGATGGATCTCCCTACGACATTGCCTGTGTATCTTAATGGAATATTTTTCTTTAAGTTGGAAAAAGAAAACAAACTGAGACTGGCCTTTAGAATATAATATCAGAATGCATAATAAAGGAACATCTATTGAGACTTATTTATCCTAACATTTAAATTGCTTTCATTTTTAAGACAGACTGGTAAAACCCAGAGGAAACTATAATACAGGAATGCTTGAAATGTGTCTCTTTCACAGAACGTCTATATTTTCCATAGATGGTTGGCTTCAGTTTTTTTAGGGTATGTCTTTACGGATTGCATCTTGAACTCTTTGGCTTTTTTTGGAAGATGTTATTACTTTACCTTCTGAAGTTTCTCATAGATTTAGAATAGTCTATTGTCATTATTTTGTGAGGTCATTCTTTTGCTGTTTTCGGAATTTATTATGTTTTCTCAGAATTATTAAATTTAATTGTTATGTCCTGGAGTTTTAAGCAACAGAGTTTTATTTTTTTTGCGAGAGGGGAGGTGCCTTATGGAATCTTTCAATTGGCATTATTTTTTTTGTATGTGTGTATTTTGTGTGCGCATATAAGTTCTGAGCAGCGTTATTATTTCTTACTTCCGGGTGTTCAGGTTTGTGCTGTTTATGCGTCCTTCTTCAAGATCACTAAATATATGACTTTTAAAGACATTGGTTTTTTTAAATATCATTTCATTTGACTTTTCTTCTTCCAGACTGTCATTTACTTCAGTGTATTTGTTTTCCCTATCAACTGATCTCTCTTTTGCTTCTTTGGATAGGTTCACCACTATGGATTCAATATTTCCTATTCTTACAATAATTTCTGTTATGCAAACCTTAATTTCTGGTTTCGCAATTTTTATTTCTCTCTTAAACCATTCAGAAATATTGTGCCATGGTTCTGTGCTTCCCTGCCTCAGGGAATGGTTCAATTTGCTTTGTCTTGCAATATTTACTTAGAAATGTTTACTCTTTGTATAACTTGATGCCTATCTTCTCTTTATCTTTTATGTGTTCCTTGTTGATTTATCTGCTTGTGTTTAAGGTCCTTTGCCAATTTTTCTTCTTCCTGAGATTTTTTATAATTTTAGTTTTAGTTTTAGTTTTTTTCCTCTTATACTCTGCTGTCTTTCATTTTCTGACTTCTTCCCACTGATTCCTTCAGGTCTTGGTCTAGAAGGTGTCTCGGCTTCCTTCCACACTGAGAAATCCACTTTTCACTCACCTAAATCCCTGTCTCAATTGACTTTTGAAGAAAAACAAAATGACCCTCACTGGATGCCAGGTCCTTTTACTTCTGTTCTTGTGCTGCATCCTCCTCTTCCCACACATGCTGACGCTTGTTGCCATTCCTTTTCTATTCTTTCACTCTTTAGCTGAGTGCTGCCATTTCTGGCAGAACATGCTTTTGCTTTCCTATATGTCTGCCTACTCCACAAGAGCCTGGACAGAGTTGAATTCTGTTCCTTGTTGCTTCAGAACAATGGAATGAAGGTAAGAACAGACTATGCTGGCAGAGACTGCACTGATAAATACATCCCAGAGCATACGATTGTGCCTCTAACATGTGGAAAAATATGGGAGAGGGTGAAAATTTTAGATTTTAGCCTTCTTTGTTGTTAATTTTTCAGTTTGTTACCTTGTTAAACTTCTTGGTGTTTTATTAAAAAAATCTACCTTACCTTGTGTGAGTAATTTGTATTTGGGGGGAGTTTGAGGAGTCAGGAGAAAATGTCTAGTCCTTCATTTTGTTGGTCACATTGAGGTAACTATGATGTCCTGAAAATAACCCTAGATGGCAGAACTGTGAGTTAGTACAACCATTCTGGAAAACAATTAGGAATTATGGAAATAAAATATCCTGTGACCCATACATTTTCTTCCTAGGTGTAAATACTAAGAAATCATTGACAAAAAGGTTCTACATAAGCCAAAATATTTATAGCAATATTTTTTTTGGTAGAAAATTACTGGAAATGAATAGATGTTCAGCATTCTCTCTAATGTGCTACCTAGTTACCTCAAGGAAGAGGATGATGCTTGGTGGCAGTCATTAGTGGCATAAATTTCAGGAATGGCAAGTACAAATGTAGAGAGACCAGAAACAGAACATTATGTATGAGAGAGAAATAGAAGGCAAATTTGACTGGATTGCTGCATGTGAGAGGTGGAAGCAATGTTCACTGAAGCAGGAAAGCTATGTTGGACCAATTTGTAAAAGGCTCTGATTCAATTTGGAGGCAAACGGAGATGCAATTCAGTTGCCCAAATGATGCCTTTTAGTATATAGGGACTGATTAGCTAATAAGTGGGTTATTTAGGCTTTCTCCTTCTCTTCCATCTGGCCATCTGCACTTTGAGTATTTTATTTCTCATTAACACTACTGTTACATGCTTTGAAAAAGTAGTAAACAAATATAAAAAAATTGCCAGTTCAACATTGCTATTGATTGCCGAACCTGTTAGCTAAAATAAACACTTAGATTTCCCACAGATCCCCATTGACAGATAAGGTTGAATGGTCACTATTTAAATTACATAAATAATAGTATTAGACTTTGACTCCATTTATGTTATGATGAACAGTAGGCCTGTCTGGCACTCTTCTAGAAATAACCTAAATTGTCCTTCATAAATTACTTTTTAAGCCTTTTAAGATATTAGCAAGGGCACCTAAAAACTTATTGGTATCTCTAAGATACAAGAAGTGACTATGATATTTCTAAAATTTTATGTTCTCCTGATTTTTTTAATTTTATTTTTAGAAAAGATGTCTCTGTATCACTCAGGCTGGAAGTGCAACAATCACTGATAGGCTGATCCCAAAGCTTATACACAAAATGTTGAACATGCTTCATTTTTCTGATTTGGGTTTATGTATATATTGTTAGACATCCTGGGTGCTCTCCACTCCCAGAGCTCATCATATTGGTTCTGGACTTAATGTGGATACTCAATAGGTTTTAGTCAGTCAATAAGCACTTATTAATAATCTGCTATATGCCAAGGACTGTGCCAAGAACTGGGGATACAGAAGAAAAGAAAAGAAAGTACCTGCCCTCTAGAAACTCACATCTAATGGGGGACATAACAAGCAATTTAATATTAGCAAGAAAGCTATGTGTGAAATAAATAGGAAATAATCAACAAAGCAGGGGGCACTAGAATTAAGTGGGTTTAAGAAATGCTTCCTATGGAAGGTGGGGTTTTAGCTGGTGTTTTAAGGAAGCCAGGGAGTAGAGATGAGGAGGAAGAACGTTCCAGTCATGAGGGATTGCTAGAGAAAATACATGGATTGTAGAAATTGAGTATATTGTTTGAGGAATGGCAAAGAGGCCAGCTTCACTGGATTAAAGAGTACATTTGAGTGTGTGGGTGGGGTGTAAAGTCTTATACCGGAAAAGTGGGGTCAGCAAGTTTATGACAGACTTTGGCCCTGCTGCAGCTCAGAACTCTCAAATTCACACAACCTACCAGTAGCAGGCACCATAGAAATGTGCCACCATGCCGGGACTGAGAATTCAAAGAATATTTAAAATGACAGATTAAAGTGTGCTTCACATATTTCTAGTAACATGCTATTCATGCTCAGGTAATTTTGATGAAAATATGTTTTTTACATCTTAAAAATGTATGTAGTAGGGAGAAATGGTTTTATGTAACTTAAAGTTGGTCAATTAATTTTAATTCTGTCTCCATTTCAATGGATTTACAATTTCTCATATGTGGACATTCCCACCTGTCAGTGTATAGAGAGCCAGCCACCCATGCTTTGTCCTCCACACCTTCTCATAGTTTTAGATTAGCTAGAAATGTGAACTTAATTCAATGCTGACAAAACTTTTGAGATTTTCATTTCTACTTTCCATGTTCCTGATGATAAATGCCCAATGTTTTCTCTCTTTTAGTACAACTTTTGTGAATGAATGAACATTCACATTACCTATGAAAACTTTTGTCTACATAAGAGTTTTCAAGGATGTCAAGTTCTAGTTGGTTGCTTATTTTTGGGATTTGAATAATGTTAAACCAAACCTTCCAATCTAAAAGGTTCATTGTTGCTGATCTGTACAATTTGTGATAAATAAAATGGCCACAAACAAAATCTGGGTAACTCAGTTTGCTTACATGTCTCGAAATGAAAAAGTCAAATTTGTATAATGGAAGGAAATCAATCTGCTTTGAGTGGACATGGCAACACAGGGAATCAAAGTGATACAACTAGCAATTTATGTATCTGTGACAAACTTCACAAAATATTCTCAGGTCCAGCTTTTAAGAGGGGTCATCAAACTAAGGTTTTAAAGCCAAAATTGGATGTGGGAATTCAAGATTCAGGAACGCTAATGCAGAGTTCTGTGTAAGGAGAGACAAGGAGTTTGGAATTCCAGAGAAGGGTGAAACTAGCCCATGGGGCTCACCAGGATTGTGGCTACTGAGGGGTGGAAGCACGCCATCTGTGACTTCCTATGTGAAATACTTATCCATGCCCATGAGGAATAAAGATCAATTGTTTCTACTGAAAAATTGCATGGACTGTTAGCCTAATTTGCTGAATACCTGAATATAGTGTTTGCTAAATTTCAGCATCCAATAAAATGGACCAGTTGCCCCAAATTAGTTTCACATAAAGAATTCTGTAATTTCATTTGAAAATGCTACCAAGCTTCTAAAAAAAGAGTTGGCATATGAACAGGAATTTAAAAAGAAGTGCAGTAATAATACATAAACACATACACACACAGACATATACACACATATATCTATGCATCACTTTACATTTATTCATCTCATCTGAACTTTGCAAAAATGCCTCTTGGGTCCAAATGTATCACCATATTCACTAGGCCAAGGATAAAGGTTTGGAAGTAGCATGGAGAAACCATTGCTTTTATGCAAAATCTCAAAGAATTTTAAGTGATATCAAGGGACAAAAAGTGGCAGGGTTAAGTCTTGGAGAACATTAAATGTGATAGTGACTTTTTCATTGATTGTACTTCTTACTAAAGTGTGACAGAGATCCAACGTCAAAGAAAGAGGGCAAAGGCTCAGCTATCTAATAAAATTTCTCCCTTCTCTCTGACAATCAAAGGGACATCACTATTCCTTTCTCTATAGCCAACACACACATTGTACCTGCTTAAATGTGGAGTGAAGGAGGAGAGAAGGGGATTAGAGAAAGGGGGAAAAGGTAACCAATTTTCAATTACGTTTTTCCCAATAGTGAATTAATCTTTCTTAATCTTTGAGTAGGGATGAAAAAAAATGTCATGTAACTATATGAAGTATTATAATTATATAACAAATATAACATAATATCTAAAGTATAATATTATTTCTTGAACATGTATGTGAGATTGAAAAGAATTTTTACATGACATACACAGCATACTCAAGAAGAGTATAATATGTTCCATTAAATTTAAAGTAAAATGTTAGTGAGACACATGTAACCAAGTGTTTCTTCTTAACTCTTGGACCTGGAAATTCTCCTCCTCCTCCCTCCACAACATCCCCTCCATTTGCAGAGTTCTCACAAAATTTATTACAGGATTGTGATTCCTTAGAGAATGTAGAATTCCATCCTGTCTGTTCTTCTCCTTTCACTCTCTTCCCATTATATTTGCAGCTATTTCTGACATTCAAATGCAGAATTCTATTTAAAAAAAAAACCCAAAACTAAGTAATTCAGAGGGTCTGTGATCTTTGTCAAGAAGGCACCCTCTTCTATGGTACAAGTCAAAACTAATTCATGCCTACCGTGTATATTTCACAATGTCCACCTGTGAATATAGGAAATACTGGGAAAGCCGGTTTTGATCTTCTGACATTATTGATGTTGGGAATGGGAATAACGATAAATTGGCCAAGAAATAAAATTTAGACCAACTAGGGTTTCTTGAGTTTGCCAGCAGAAGAGTCTCACCTAAAGATGCAAAGACTCCCTGAATGAGCAGCACACAAGCTGTATAAAGATTTTAGAAAGGAGGAAGAAGGGATGGGGCAACAGTTGATTGGTCAAGGTCTTGGTTACTAGAGTTCAAGGCCATTGTGGTATAATAACCCTTTTACTCAGTTTCAGGGATAGCGGTCCCATATTTCTGTAATAGGATGCAGAGGCCTAGGCTGTTCCTCAGACATTTCGCACAATAGGATACCATGGCAAGTCCTCATTTAGGTTACTTGAATTGTAAGCACTAATGAGAGAGCACAGACATGCATGTGTGAACAAAATGAAGTGACTCTCAAAATGTCATAGCTCTGGATCCACAGCATGTTGTGAGTTCCAATATAGCCCATGGAACTTTCCATCTGTTATCCCTTTTCCTTTATTGCAATGACTTTGCTACATTTTCAATCTTTTATGTTGCTTTGTGTGCAAAGCTTGTCACTTAAGTGATAACCTTTGTTCACCATATATCTTTATATTGCCTATTGGGGGAGCTGAAATGTTCATTCTTTGGAGAATCTGGTTATCTGTGATTCAAAGCAACATAGCGTAACCAATAAAACTTATTCATCAAAACAAGAAATTTTGTTTTGAGGAGATGCCTAGGATCACTGAATGCCTGCATAATTTCACAAATGGAATTTAGCCTGCTCTCTTCTTCTTATTCAATTCTTGGCAGAGTTTATGGATGTTGTTCAGTATCTGCCTAAGAAATATACACTAAGGGGTTGACCATCCAAATGGATTGCACAGTCTGAATAACTGGTTTTCTTTGATAATTGCTTTTTAAAAAAACTCTGCGGACATATAGATCAAACTTATTTGAATAAATTTAGATTTCACCTAGAAGACTCTGAAATATTTTATTACTTGATACAATCGTTACAAAAGATCTACAAACAATAACTTGTGGAGGAACCTTCAGTCTATGGGGAATATTTCTTCTATTTTGGATTCTGTACTGGTCATTCTGGACAGTGATTAATACTTTTGTTTAGAATATGTCTGTTTCACGCTTTAATTTATATTAATAACATGAAATTCAGCATAGGTTAGTTATGTTGTCATATTGACTATGGCATCTTATATAATCTTAACATTAGTGTGGGATAAACCTTTGGAGAGAATATCCTTTATATTTCCATATTCTTCTACAAAATCAAACCCTTTTAACTTTCAATAATCAACAAACAGTAAACATAGTGAAATCAAGCATTTCCTATTCTTTTCAATGAATTACAGGTAAATATGTGGTATATTATAGAATATAATTTTTGAAAATCTAACTTTTTCTTTTTTTTAAGTTTTTACCAAGAGTGCTCTCAATATCTCTAGAGATTATTCTCGTGAAAATTTTTGAAGAGATGATAAAATTATGACATGGATCGTGACTTACTTATTTCCTCTTGTTCTTCTTTTAGGTAACACTGACATCTGTAGCTTTTATCTCACTCTCTTTAAGATATTTTCAGAGTAAGTCTCTGAATGTCCTCAAGGTTAAGTCCTCTGCAGTACTCATCTCCTTTGTATATTAGTGACATTTTTTACCTCCTCATGCTGAACATAAAGACTGCCATATTAAAGTTTC
>JAQQSU010012195.1:0-11981 GCA_028627135.1 Pseudochirops cupreus
CTGGGATTCTCCAAGTATATCATCATATCGTCTGCAAAGAGTGATAGCTTAGTCTCTTCTTTACCTAATTTGATTCCTTTGGTTTCTTTTTCTTCTCTAATTGCTACTGCTAACATTTCTAGTACCAGATTGAATAAGAGGGGTTGCAATTTCCTTCTTTATTTCATTTTGCAGATGAGGAAACTGGGGGTAAACAAGGTTAAGTGACTTGATGAAGGTCACATAGGTAGTAAGTATCTGAATCTACATTTGAACTCAGGAAGATGAGTCTTCCTGACTCCAGGCCTAGCACTCTATCCAATGTGCCACCTAGCTGCTTCCAGAATAATATGCTTTTAGAGCCCAAACCCTCCAAGAAATATTGGAAATTTAGAACAAAATGCTTTCCCAAGAATCAGGACATGACCAATGAGATATTTTCTTCAGGAATGAGATATTTAAAAAATATAATCCCTTTACTATTAATAAAGTTTTCTTAAGTTGAGTTGAAATGTAATGGATAGAGGATAGATAGATAGATAGACAGACAGACAGATAGAGAGATAGATAATACATTTATTAAGCACTTACTGTGTTCCAGGTACAGTGTTAAGCACTGGGGATACAAATACATGAAAACAAAATGATCCCTACTTTCAAGGAGCTTACATCCTAATAGGGAAACAGAAAACATAAAGAGGAGTTGGAAAGTGAGGGGAGAGTGAGAAGGGTACCCTCACATGACCAAGACTGCTGGTGAGAAGGTTCAGAAAATGAATTGAGCTGAAAGTGAAGTGAGCATGGCTGAATCTCCCCCATGAAATGCTGATCTGGGCCAGAGATTCATCAATTGGGCTAAGCCAGGTTGAGGGTAACTGGCAGACCCCAAACCCATCAGTGAGTTAAGGGAAATGTTTACCCCAAACATGTGAAAATGCCTCCTGACAGAATGGGTGGATGAGAACAATTTGTTCCAACTGGCCATGAAGGTGGCTGAAGCAGGTTCTATAGGGTACTTAGAGCTTGGTCAGACATCAGAGATGCCAAGGTCATTCACTGTTTCCCGTGTCATCACCAATTGCCTTGATTTTTATCCTGCCACTAGACTTTGATGACCCTGGAAAAGTAAGGCTGATGACTTGACAAATCTGCCTTACTTAAATCCAATTCATAAGTAAGACAAGACAGCACTCTCATAATATCATTGGTACTTTCTGAAAATGAAAGCTGGAAATAAAATAAAATAAAATGATGGATCAACAACAACAACAAGAAGCAAGTGCCAAGGCAATATCTTAAGTTGGTCAAGGTTGCTGATGAAGAGTTTTGGCATGGGGGAGGAGCCAAGATGGCAGTGTAGAAGCAGGAAAACTCCATGGCTCCCCCCATAACCACCTCAAATACGTATAAAATATGACTCTAAACAAATCTTAGAGCTACAGAACCCACAAAGTGACAGGGAGAAACAAATCTCCCACTGAAGGCAGCCCAGCAGGCTGGCAGGAAGGGTCTATCACAGAGTGCTGGGAGCTGATCCCAGCCCCCTGTGAGCCTTAGGTTTTAGCCCCAGGGTGGACACGACCAGCAGTGGCTGGAGCATTCGGGAGAGTGGATCATCAGCAGCTGTGGAAGTTTCCAGAAATATCAACCCGTAACTGCCAAAGACAAAGTAAAAGGTTAGTGTAGAACTCTGCTGGATCTGGGGGGAACAGAGTGCAGTCCCGCCTCTGTTCCTGAGTGAGAAGTGGCGGAAGGGGTGGCCCTGCAGCTGCCTCCACAAGGCTACTTCAGAACTCCCAGCCTGCAGATTGCAGGGGGGCCAAGCAACCATTCAGAGGCTAAGTGCTCTTGCCTTAACCTGCCTGGATCAGGATTGTGGTCTTGAGTGATGGAACTAAGGTGTGTGACAAGCAAACCAAAGCTGGTGGGGGCTGCAGAGAAGGTGCTCTCCTAATAACTCTGGCAGCTGTGAAAACCCCAGCGATTTGGGACAAAGCTCTCCCCTCTAAAAGCAGAGTTCTACTGAGCCCAAAAGTCAAGTAATTGACTGGCAACATGAGTAGGCAAAGGAAGCAAAGGAAGCGCAGCCATCCAACTTTAGATTCCTTTTTGGGGGACAAAAAGGATCAAAGAATGGAATGGGAGGAAGACAACACAGTCAGAACTCCTGCACAAAAAGCTTCCAAGAAAAATATGAACTGGTTACAGGCCATAGAGGAGCTTAAAAAGGATTTTGAAAACCAAATAAGAGAAATAGAGGAAAATTTGGGAAGAGAAATGAGAATGATGCAAGAAAATCATGATGCTATTAAACAGATCCAAACAAATGAAAAAATAGAAGGCAATGTAAAATACCTCATTGGAAAAACCACTGACCTGGAAAATAGATCCAGGAGAGACAATTTAAAAATTATTGGACTACCTGAAAGCCATGATCAAAAAAAGAACCTAGAAAGCATCCTTCAAGAAATTGTCGAGGAAAATTGCCTTGATATTTTAGAACCAGAGGGTAAAATAGAAATTGAAAAAATTCACTGATCACTTCTTGAAAAAGATCCTCAAAAGAAAACTCCTAAGAATATTATAGCCAGGTTCTGGAGTTCCCAGATGAAGGAGAAAATATTACAAGCTGCCGAGAAGAAACAATTTGAATATTGTCGAAACACAATCGGGATAACACAGGATCTAGCAGCTTCTACATTAAGAGATCAAAGGCCATGGAATATGATATTCTGGAGATCAAAGGAGCTAGGATTAAAACCAAGAATCACCTACCCAGAAAAACTGAGTATAACGCTTCAAGGGAAAATATGGTCATTCAATGAAATAGAGGACTTTCAAGCACTCTTGATGAAAAAACCAGAACTGATTAGAAAATTTAACATTCCAATACAAGAAGCAAGAGAAGCTTGAGAAGGTAAACAGGGAAAAAAATGATAAGGAACTTATCAAAGTCAAACTATTTACATGCCTACATGGAAAAACAATCATTGTAACTTATTAAACTTTTCTCACTATGAGGATAGTTGAAGGGAATATAAATGTATATATATGTATATATATGTATACACACATATATATGTCTATATAGGAAGATATATGGGTATATTAATACATATGTGAGTGTGTGTATATATGTGTATGGGTATAGATAAACAGAGGGTACAGGATGAATTGAATAGGAAGAGATGATATTTAAAAGGTAAAATTGAGAGTTGAAAGAGGAATATAATGAGAAGAGATGGGGAGAGACAGAATGGGGTAAATTATTTCATATAGAAGAGGCAGGGGATAACTGTTACAATGGAGGGAAAGAACAGGAAGGCAAAAGAGAATGGGTCAACCTTACTCTCATTGAATTTGGCTTAGGGAGGGAATGACATACACACTAAATTGTGTATCTTGCCCTATAGGAGAGTAGGGGGAGAAGGGGATGAGAGGGGAGAAGATGGAGGGGAGGGCAGGTTGGGGAGGAGAAGCACACACTTTTGTAAAGGGACAGGGACAAAGTAGAGAATAGAAGAAGTGGGGGGCAGGATAGGATAGAGGGAAATATAGTCAGTCTTTCACAATATATCCACTATGGAAATGTTTTGCATAACTACACATGTACAACCTATATTGAATTGCTTATCTTCCCAGTAAGGGTGGGTGACAAAGGAGGAAGGAAAAGAATCTGGAATCCAAAGTTTTAAAATCAAATGTTTTAAAAATATTATTATTATTGTTATTATTATTATTATTATTATTATTATTAACATACAACTGTGAAATAAGATATACAGGCACTGGGGTATGGAGATCCATCTTGCTCTACTGGAAAAACTAGAGAGGGTATGGGGGAGGATATAGGAGAGAGTAGATTGGGGGAGGGGGTATACAATGGGATTGCTGTTTTGGAGTGGTGGGTAGGGGAAAAATGGGGAGAAAATTTGTAACTCAAAATTTTGTGGAAATAAATGATGTAAACTAAAAATAAACATAAAGGTTCATTTTTAAAAAATCTGGGCAAACAAAGGGTTAGAAATGGGTGATCAGTTGAGATAAGGAAGACATATAAACCATGAAAGAGCCCATAACCTAGAACAAAGATTCTTAGCCTGGAGTCCATAGACACCCAAGGAATCAGTGGATAAATTCCAGAAGGTCTCTGAACTTGGATGGGGAAAAAATAAAAAAATAAAAATCTTTTAAAAATGAATAGAATTTTAAAAAAAGAGTTCTGGCATTTGGGAGAGTAAGGTGAACTGAAAATAAAGTGAGCATAGCTGAGTCCCCTCATGAAATGGCAATCTAGGGACTTACCAATCAGGAGGGCAGGCCACAAGGGTACAGGCATCTTCAGGTTGATAATTAGGAGTGAAGGTAGTGATGATAAGATGTGCACTGGATAGCCTTGGTTCTATATATAACTGTATATAATTAACACACTCATCAAATGAAAGACAGGTGTTTGGCACCTAATTTTACATGACATAACTCCTCCCTCCTCCTGCTTCCAATGGGGACTTTCCTTTTCTGGAAAAAAATTTTCACCGCTAAAGGCATTAAGCAAAAGAACCAGTGTCCACACATGAAGAGAAATAGTGATTGGCTTGTGTTTTATATGTTTCAACATGTCATTTATGGTCTCTGCCTGAGGCATATAAATTGGGAGTTTCCACATCTATCACATGAAATCCTAAGCCTAGAGATGCAGTATTAAGGGTATAGTTAAGACCTGATTTTCTTTGGGTCTGGTCTTTCCTTTAGGTAGTGGGTACAGAATCACCCACTACCCAATTTTCAAGACCAAATTAACATTGTTATGCTCAATTTGGCCTGGGGGAGTGATACACAATGTGCTTGGCATCCAGGTAGCAATGGATACCAGATCTTATAAATTTCATGGGGGCAGGAGTCATAGTTTATTTATCTTTCGATCTTCAGGCACCTAGCACAGAACCGCCTGGCACATAGTATACTAGTTAGCATAAGGAGTACTTCTTTAAATTGATTTGGATCATCAGTTCTGCTGGATGGGAGAAAGGATTGGCTACTGGGGAAGTTCATCCAATATGCTGTTTACTGACAGGGAATTGAAGGTCTATGGGAGCATCTGATGGTTTCCATGCTTCTGTGCTTATCATAATGAAATCAGTTTACTTTCTGATCCAACTTTCCTTGGAGATGTGAATTGTCTGATGAAGTTTTGGGGGAGGTAAGGAGTATTCACAGATTCAAAGAATCACTGAATATCAGGATGGCAAGGGTCTTCAGCAGCCTTCTAATTTAGTCCCTACCCACAGAAGAAGGCCCACCACAATACAGCTGACCAGTGGATATCCAGGCTTTCCTTGAAGATCTCCAGGTAGGGGTAGCCCAATTACTTCTCAAGGCAGTCCATTCTATTTCTGGCTACCTCTAATCATTTAGAAGTTTTTCCTTATAACAAGTCTAAATTTGTCTCATTTTTAAACTTCTCCCCATTGCTCCTATTTGACCCAGTTTTGGGTGTGCTGAAAATTGGTAATTTGGTGGGAAGCAAATATAGGCAATAAAGTTATATAATATATTATATAATTTAGATAATAATATTATACATTTATAAAATATGCAATTTCTATAATTATAATATAGTTATAATGTAGTATAACAATATTATATATTATATTATTATAAGATATGACTTATATACATATGATATCATATTTATGCAGTATTATATGTTGTGTTATATAATGTATAATATATATTTAGAGGTCTTTAAGTTCCATGAGGGCAGGACTGTTTCAGTTTTCATTTTGTATTCTTAGTGCTTAGCACAGCGTCTCATATGTGGTCAGTACTTTAAAAATGTTTATCCTGTCAAATTATTAGTTTAAGGGGTATTGCGCATTATCAGGGAGACCTGGGTTCAAGTTCTGATTCTGAAACAGTATTAGACCATCTCAAGAAAAAGGAGGAAGAGGAGAAAGGGGAGGAGGAGGAGGAGGAGGGAAAGACTTTAGTGCAGGCTTTATATTTTAAAACGTTTTTAATTTTTTCCATAGGAACTGGCGCAGTAGCTAGACTTTGAGGAATTCAGTGTCAAATATGCCAATTTGTGAAAAACAGATAACCTGAACAGAAGCTATAAAACTCCATACTATAGTTAAAAATAAAAGCATGAAGTTTTAGATTTTTTTTAAAACTTGCTCTCATTCCCCTCTGTCCAGAGTCTGGAACAAACAAGGGGGGCAATGAGAAAAGAAAGAATTTCTAATTTCTATAAGAATAGACAGAATTTTCTTCCAGTATCTTCAGAAGTTCTCAAGTTTTTGAGGCCTACAGAGCCCCAAAAAACATAATTTGTAATCTATAGATCAGAAAACAGTAGGAATCTCATCAGTTAAACAGCAAAAATTTTAAAAATACATATATGTGTGTATATCTCTATCATCTATCTATCTATCATCTATCTCTGTCATCTATCTATCTATATCTATCTATCTATCTATCATCTATCTCTCTGTCATCTATGTATCTATGTATCTATCTATCTATATCTATCTCTCTGTCTATCTATCTATATCTATCTATCTACATGGGGGGCATACTGTTGGTGGAACTATGAATTAGATCAACCCATTCTAGAAAATGATTTGAAACTATACTCCCCAAATCACTAGACTATATGTCAAATGTAGTAATAGATGTAAAGAGTTTTGTAAAACCTAAAAGCACCATATGGATATTAGCTCTTATTTTCAGTGCATGCCCTTTTAACTCAAACAGACATGTATACACATATACACGCATATTAAGGAAGTTCCAAAATCTTAGCATTGTTTTATGACATTAGAGTCCTGGAACCCAAGTCAGAGGAGTCCTGCCTATGATAGTATATGTCACCAGTCACTTAACTTCACTAGGACTCAATTTCTTCCCCTATAAAATGAAGGAGTTGAACCAGATGTCCCCTGAAGTCCTTTCTTATTTTAAATCTATGATCTTTATATTTCTGGATATAGCCATAGCCACGTGTAACTGAATTCTGAAAAAACAAAACAAAACATGTTTTCTAAATTAAGCTCTTAAAGCTTTAAATGACTCTGAGGTTTTTGGGCTACCTCATATATACATACATACACACATAAACACATATACATAGTCCAGAAGGGAACACAAATATAGAAATTTTGCTATCATTTTGTTAAATTTCTCTCCTCTTTCTCTCTCTTTCTCTCTCCCCCTTCTCTGTATATATGTGCACATATTTATAGAGCATATATATGCATATTTATATGCATAAAGAATACACACATATACAAAGGTATATGTAAAGATGCATATACATATATGTAGAGAGAGGAAGAGGGAGAGACAGAGACAGGGAGAGAAGGCAGTAATGAAATGTCTGTATTTGTATCCCCTTCTGCGCTTTTTTTTGTGCATTTTAAAACTCGTAAATATAATTTTAAATTAATTAATTTAAAACTCTGTGCATTTTGAGACTCTTTTTCCTCTTGTCTACTCACTAACTTACCTTTTCTCCCCGCTCCGCATTAGAAATCCTTTTTTCTAACAAATATGTGTATCCAAGCCAAACAAACGGAAACCATGTCCATATGTAAAAATGCATGCTGATACTGTACCTCTAGTCTAGTCAAACACCTTTCTGCTAAGACGCAAGAGTTATGTTTCATCATCATCTTTTGAAGTCACAATTGGTTAGTTTTAAGATCTTTCAAAAGTTTCCCTCCTCGTACTATTTTTCTCACCACATAAATAGGCATGCAATGAAAAGAAGAGCTAACATTCATATGGTATTTTTAGGTTTTACAAAACTCTTTACATCTATTATTTTATTTGACATACAGTCTGGCGATTTGTTCTAAATCGTTTTCTAGAATGGTCGATCTAATTCATAGTTCCACCAACAGTAGAGAAATGCACCTGTCTTTCCACAACTTTTCCAATAGTGACTATTCTCATCTTTTGTCATCTTGGTCAATTTGCTGGGTACAAAGTGAAACCCAAGCTGTTTTAATATACATTTTTCTTGTTATTAATGATTTAGAACATTTTTTTCATGGGGCTGTTGAGGACTTGTGTTTCATTTAAGAACTGCCTATGTCATAGTGGGCAATCCTTTTAGGGTAGGGATTAGACCAGATTGCTACTGATACCCCTTCCAGCTCTAGACCTCTGGGATTCTGAGGTTTTGATCAAGTTCTGCTCATTCTTGATGGATGTTAATCCTTAACTTTTAGTCCAATAAACAGCAAAGGGCACGAGATTTGGAGACTCAGAGGTTTCTAGCCCTCATTGTTTGTTTCCCTTGGTGTCCTCACTCACTACCATTTACTTCTTTGACTGCTTTTTCCCCTTTTTTTCTGTGCAGTAGAGAGAGCTCTGGAATCGGAGTCAGAAGACCTGAATGTGAATCCTGCCCATGACACTTACTATCTGTGTAAACTTATGGGACAGGCGGGTGGTGCACTGGACAGACCTGGAGTCAGGAAGACTCATCCTCGTGAGTTCACTTATTGGTTGTGTGACTCTGGACAAGTCATTCAACTGTGTTTGCCTCAGTTTCCTTATCTGTGAAAAAGAGCTAGAGAAGAAAATGGCAAACCCCTCCAGTATCACTGCCAAGAAAACCCCACCTGGGGTCATGAAGAGTCAGACATGACTGAACAAAATTTACGTTACCTTGGGAAAGTCACTAACTTTGCTAGGGTTTAGTTTCCATCCACTTGACTATAAAATGAGGGGGTTGGAAAAATGACCTCTGAGGTCCCTTCTGATTCTAAGTCTATGATCCTATGGCCTTTGCATTTCAGTACTTAGGCACACCCATGCTTAGCTAATTTCTGGAAATGACATTTTATGTGAAGTGGACACAATGGAAAGAATGCTGGATTTGAAGTTAGAGGACCCAGGTTCAAATCTGACTTCTGATATTTATAGTCAGTGTAACTTTGGGCAAGTCACACTGGTTTAAAATGTCTGAAAAACAAAAAAAGATTTGACTTGATAAGATGCCTTTCAACTCCAAGTGTATGATCCTGTTATATATTATAGGAGACAATGCTATAAGAATAAAAGCGTAAATGTAACAGCAGCGTTGGAGTGATGCTCGTCTTTCACACACCCAAAGCAACTGGTGGTAGACAGTGCCAGGCCTAGTGTCAGGAAGATCTGAGTTCCAATCCAGCCTCAGACTGGTGTGTAATCCTGGACACGTGTTTTGCTTACCTCACTCTCTTCAGCTGTGAAATGAGTACAATAATGATGCCTACCTCCCAGTATTATTGTGAGTGTCAGATGAACACACATTTGTTAAGGACTTACTGCAATGTCTGGTATATAGTTTTTGTTGTTCAGTTGTTTCAAACTCTTCTCAACCCCATCTGGTGTTTTCTTGGCAAATATACCAGAGTGATCTACCATTTCCTTCTTCAGATCATTTTACACTGAGGGCAAACAGGGTTAAGTGACTTGCCAAAGGTCCCACAGCTGGTAAGTGTCTGAGGCTGGATTTGATTTCAGGTTTCCCTGACTCACGACCTGGTGTTCTAGCCATCATACCACCTAGCAGCACCTGGAATATAGTAGGAGCTACATAAATACTTCTTCCTTTCCCTTTTATGTGACATTTGGTGACACCGTAGTAATTTTGCTGGTCAAAATTTATTCATGTACTGTGTCTTCTCAATGGTCACTATATTAATTAGTTGGTAAAGTTGTACAAAATCTGAGTTACTTTCCAGGCAGAACTCTCTTGCTTCACTAGCTCATTATAATTACTCTAAGTTACATGAATCTTGTTTTTTGTCCTTCATTCTCGAAGAGGAGCATGACACCATTTCTTACCTAGTCTTAATCACAGAATGGGCGCTGTCTCAGTCAAACTGACACCCCGGGACTTACAAGCATCTATTTATTTTCTAAAAACTGTAGTATCCCAACTGGCCACCAGAGGGTACTCAGTCTACAAACACCTAGGTTGCTCTTAGTAATAAGTGATTCCACCCCATGCCCATTTGGAATTATATAACAGAATATTATTTAAACTGTTAAAGATAAAATCTGTAGCCCTGTAGCCACAACATCAGGTCTAAAATGCCCTCCTCTGGCATGACTTCCCACATTTGCAAGAATCAGATATCTGGTACGCTGTAACCATCAAGTTTAGTGAACACAGAGAAAACCTGAGAAAATAGTTTAAATATTGTTACCTTGAATGTTCTACCACTTGGATCTGATTAGTTCTCTAAACTTCTTTCCTTTTATCCTCCCGGACTTTGAAGCTGATCCCTCAATGCCTTTCCACTATTTTTTCTTTTTAAATTATATTTCTTTTTAGTTTACATCATTCATTTCCATGACATTTTGAGTTACAAATTTTCTCCCCATCTTCCCCCACCCCCCCCAAAACAGCGATCCCACTGTGTACCCCCTCCCCCAATCTGCTCTCTCCTTTGTCCTCCCCCATCACCCCTCTGACTTTCCGGGAGGGCAAGATGGATCTCCCAACCACAGTGCCTGTATATCTTACTTCCTAGTTGCATATAAATAATAAATAATAATAATAATATATTTAAATATTAAACATTTGATTTTAAAACTTTAAATTCTAGATTCTTTCTCTTCCTCCCTTGTCACCCACCCCCACTGGGAAGAGAAGCAATTCAATACAGGCCGTATACGTATAGTTATGCAAAACATCTCCATAATGGACATAATGTGAAAGACTGACTGTATTTCCCTCCATCCTATCCTGCCCCCCACTTGTTCTATTCTCTACTTTGTCTCTGTCCCTTTATAAAAGTGTGTGCTTCTAACAACTCCCCCCCCCAACCTGCCCTCCCCTCCATCATCCCTCCTCTCATCCCCTTCCCCACTATTCTCCTGTAGAGCAAGATAACCAGTTTAGGGTGTATGTCATTCCATCCCTAAGCCAAATTCATTGAGAGTAAGGTTGATGCATTCCCTTTTGCCTTCCTGTTTTTCTCCCACCTCTCAATTTCATCTTTTAAATATCATCCTTTCCCATTCAATTGATTCTGTGCCCTCTGTCTATGTGTACCTGTACACATATATACACACACACACTCACATATGTATTTATATACCCAAATACCCTCCTATATAGACATATGTATATGTATACATATATATATACATATACATTTATATTCCTTTCACCTATCCTTATACTGAGAAAAGTTTCATAAGTTACAATTATCATTTTTCCATGTAGGCATGTAAATAGTTCAACTTTCATAAGTTCCTTATCATTTCTTTTCCCTGTTTACCTTCTCATGCTTCTTGTATTTACATGTCAAACTTTGTATTCAGCTCTGGTTTTTTTTATCAAGAATGCTTGAAAGTCCTCCATCTCATTGAATGACTGTATTTTCCTCTGAAACATTATACTCAATTTTGCTGGGTAGGTGAATCTTTAATCCTAGTTCCTTTGATCTCTGGAATATCATATTCCAGACCCTTTGATCCCTTAATGTAGAAGCTGCTAGATCCTGTGTTATCCTGATTGTGTTTCCATAATACTCAAATTGTTTCTTCCTGACTGCTTGTAATATTTTCTCCTTGACTTGGGCACTCTGAAATTTGAATGTAATATTCCTAGGAGTTTTCTTTTTGGAATCTTTTTCAAGAGGTGATCAGTGAATTCTTTCCATTTCTATTTTGCCCTCTTGCTCTAAAATATCAGGGCAATTTTCCTTGAGAATTTCTTGAAGGATGATTTCTAGGCTTTTTTTTTTTATCATGGCTTTCAGCTAGTCCAATAATTTTTAAATTATCTCTCCTGGATCTATTTTCCAGGTCAGTGGTTTTTTCAATGAGATATTTCACATTGCCTTCTATTTTTTCATTTGTTTGGATCTGTTTAATAATAACTTGATTTCTCATAAAGTCATTTTCTTCCATTTGCTCCAATCTAATTCTGAAGGAATTATTCTCTTCAGTGAGCTTTTAAGATTCTTTTTCCATCTGGCAAATTTGACTTTTTA
>JAQQSU010012196.1:0-11981 GCA_028627135.1 Pseudochirops cupreus
CCTTGCCTTTAGCCTGGGCTCCCCAGTCAGTTGCAGAAAGGAAGGTATTTGCAATCTAATGTGGGAGGAATACTTTTGACAAGTTTGAAGGAAAGGAGACAAGATATTAGAAGTAAATTAATAAAGCATTAAACAATAGATTGTAAGAATCAAAACACAGCTCAACTTTATAACTGTAATTGGCATAAGATAGAAAATCCAAAGAAATAGTAAAGGGAAAATGGGAATAATAGGAAAGCTACAAGCTAGACCAGGAGCCAGAAAGGAATGAAAAAAGCAGCTAATCATAAAGAGAGCATCAGAAGTTGGTACAACACTTCTTCTTGTAGGCAGGGCCTGGTATTTGAGGTGTAGTTTGAGTAAATGTGCCACATGTACATACTAAATAAGAAAATAAAAAGAAAGAGAGAAGAAAGAAAAATAATACCGCCCCATTATTTCTTGAGAATCCCCTACTAGTGATTTAAGTACATCCCCCTTTATGGAAATACCCTAGCCCTAAATCTATGATTATATGATAGAATATCTCTTCTTCTCAGCAGAAAATCATAAGTGCAGAGTGTATTCTTTCAACTCCTTCCTATCTGCAGCAGACAGCAATTGAGACTACTCAATGCTCTCATTACCCAAACAATCTGCCTAGCAACAAGTGACAGTATAGAAAAAAAAGATTTACTGATTCTCTTTAACATAGCTCTGAAATCTGTCCTTTCACTTCTCTACTTTCTTGTTGGAGTTCAAATAACCTCTCTGAAAAATAACCCACCTCTAGCTTATGGTTAGTAACCACATTCTAATTTGGTATCTATAATCAAATCAATTACATTTCTCCCACTATCGTAGAGCAATTCAGCTCTTCATATTCCCCTAGCGATTTCCCGCAAAATTCTTCAAACCTGCTGTCTAGTCACTACAGTATTCTAGTTTGTCACATTCAAATAAGCAAGTCAGACAACTTCAGTCTCTGCTTCTCTTAGAATTCTGAGCAGATTTATGCCACAGACAATTAAACTTTCAACCCTGACGACTAAGCAAGTGCTTTTCTCAGAGGCAAATTTATATCTCAGACAAGTGAACTGTCAAAGGTCATTTTCTTAAAAGTTCAGTTCTTTATAGGCACACGCATACATTCACACAATTACGAGACAAATTTAAATTGCTCGATCTCACTGAGAAGAGAATATGGTTGACTTCCTTGATAGAATGCAAGCTCGTTAAGTTCAAGATTTCTCATTTTTATCTCTGCATTCCTAGAGCCTGACACATACTAGACTCTTAATAAATGCTTGTTGATTGATCCCCCATATTTGGTCCTGACCAGAATCATTGTCCATTTTCAAGGATTATACAAAATAAGTACATTAGGATGGGCTAATAGAGTGGACTTTCCATCATCTGCACAGAAAACAACTTTCATCCATCTCTTTTTGTTTTTGTTTACTGTAGAGACTACATCTATTTTCTTTTTTGGGGTTCATGAATCTCATTGAAGAGGCCCTGAAATATTCTGGGGCAATCATCACAATGTCATCTCCAAACAGCAATATTTGAAGGGCTTTATGATCTAGTCAGTTCAGTTTAACCATTTTTTTCAGTTGTGTCCAAGTCTTTGTGATCCCTGTTGGGTTGTTTTGTTTTGTTTTTTGCAAAGATATGGGAGTAGTTTATGCTTTCCCTCTCCAGCTCATTTTACAGATAAAGAAACTGAGGCAAAGAGTTAAGTGACTTGCCTAGGGTCACACATCTAAGTATGTGAGGTTGAATTTGAACTCAGGCCTTCCTGTATCCAGGCCCAGCACTCTATCCACTGTACCACCTGGCAGATCCTTATTATTATTATCTATATAAATTCTGAAGAATCAAAACACTAATACTAGTTGTCATTTATATAAACTTTTTTTTATTTTATTATATTTACTTTATGATGAGGAATTGAAATTAATAGAGATTAAATTACTTACCCAGGGTCACACAGCTAGGAATTGTAAGTAAGCTACCAAAGCTGGTTCTCGAGAATGTCACTGTCTAATGGAGGAAACAACAAGACAACAAGTACATACAAACAAGCTATATTCGGGATAGATTGAAAATAATCAACATAAGGGAAGGAACTTGCCCAACTCCATATCCAGCTGTCTATGTACTGTGCCACCTAATGGCCTTGTTCCCATCTAAGTTCATTTGCATTGAGCTTTTTGTTTCATTTTTATGCCTCTGCTGATACTGATAATTAGAGGATCCTTGAACAGAGTTGTTGGGATAGTTGCATTTATCAAGGAAACTTGTGATGTATGAGATGCTTGAAGATGCTAGAGAACCATTTGAGAGCACTTAAATGATAGATTTCTGGAGTCAAGGACTGCTGACTCTAGGGGCAACCAGGTGGCTCAGTGACTAGAGTACCAGGGCTGGAGTCAGGAAGACTCATCTTCCGAGTTCAAATCCAGCCTCAGACACTTACTAGCTGGGTGATTAATTCCTCAGTTTCCTTATCTGTAAAATGAGCTGGAGAAGAAAATGGCAAACTATTCTAGTATCTTTGCCAAGAAAACCCCAAATGGGTTCATGAAGCATCAGACATGACTGAAACAACAACAGGGATAGCCCTAGGAAAGAATTCAGAATAAGCAAAGTTTGTCTTTGGTGTTTTGCCCCTATTCATTTTGCCCCCACTTTCACCAAGTAACAATGCCTTCAAATGCAGGAGAAGATAGTTAGAGAAACTAGTCTACACATGAGTTTACAGAATTATGTATCCAGAGCAAAAAGAGATCACAAATATCACCTTCTTCTATCCTCTCAGTTTATAATCAGGGTGTAGCAAATAAGAAAACAAGATCCATCCAGAGAGATTAAGTGATTTGCCCAAGATCATATAAAGGCACAATAGACCCAAGATTTGAATTTAGGTTTTCTGACTCCAAGTCCTACTCTCTGTGCCACAACATGCAGTCAAGTTCCTAATAATATAGGGAGCTCTATTGGCCCATAGTTACATGGCACTAGCTAATTAAGAAAAACAAATTTACAAATGTAGAAAGAAAAAAGAAGAATAGATTCTTAAGGTGCTCTAGATAACCACTTAGGTATTTTGTCAAGATTCCCATTGTAATGTTGATTAAAAAATAATTTCAACTATTTCTTTCTTTCCCTTGAACTTGTACAGAGGCCTTCAAGATGAGTGGGCCATTCTAGGAACTAAATATGGTTTCCAGGGGTATTTGCATTTTAAATGGAGCTATCCTGGAAAAGACAATACTTAACCCAGAAGAGAGATTCTCTGTTTGTGAAATTTCAGGCTTGGGTTGTGAACAATTTATATAGGAAACAACTGGGCTTAGAGTCAAAAGTCATGGGTTTAAGCCTTGCCCTGTCATTTACTATCTGGGTGATGCTGAATGAATCTTTGTTTTTTTCCTCTCTGAGCCTCATTTTCTTTATCTGAAAAATTAGGAGGGACAAAATGTATAAGGGGGCAGATAGGTGGTGCTAGATTCATCTTCCTGAATTCAAATCTGGCCTCAGACACTTTCTAGCTGTGTGACCCTGGGCAAGTCATTTAAACATTTTTCCATCAATTTTCTCACCTGTAAAATAAGTTGGAGAAGGAAGCGGCAAATCTTTGCTAACAAAACTCCAAATGATGTTACAAAGAATTGGACAGAACTGAACAACAAAGAATGCAATCAAAAGTAATAAAAGAAAGAAAAATTGTATATTATTAGCAACCATATGGAAGATTGCAAGGATTTATAAATCAAAATAACTCTGAGGTTTACCTGAAATCCAACATTTTGGTTAAAATGGCAAAATATGGAAATAGGAAAAGTCTAAGAGACTATATAGGAAGACAGGTACACTTATACAGTGTTGGTGAAAATGAATTCAATTGATCATCCTGCGATAAAATTTGGAATTGCATTTTTAAAATAGTGATTAAAATGTGTATACTCTTTATACTAGAAATCCCAGTAACAGGCATGTATCCCAAAGAGGTAAAATAAAAATAGAAATGTGTATATGAATATGACAAAAAATCATAGCAACTCTTTGTAGTAGCAAAATACTGGAAATAAAGTTGCTACCCATTGCTTGAGGATATCATGTTCTATAAACATAAGGGGTAATACTATGCTATAAGAAATTATGAATATGAAGAATTTAGGAAAACACAAGAAGACTTATAAATAGCTGCTACAGAACTCAACCAGAAAACTAAAGAACAGAGAAACCATGGCAGGGTATCATCATGTATGTAAGGCTGATCCAGTTCGAAGGAAATGGGAAGGACATACATGTGAGGGTAGTTCTGTCCCCTTGGAAATCACTTGGGTTAGGTACTGAGTTGAATGAAAAGTACTTTCCCTATTGTGTAATGTGTCTGAAATAGCTTTGAGGTAGATTTTCTGAGGGAACTCTCATCAATGGAGAAGAGCCATAAAGTGAGCAACAGAGGAAATAGAAAAAAAAAGACTGAAATTACTGAAGATCTCAAGAGGAAGAAAACTCAGTTTAAAACCTAGATCACAAGCAAGTAAATAAAACAGATGCTTGTTAGACAAAAGCAATACATTTGGTTGACTTACTAAACTTTTTATCCTCTCTGTTACATGAGATAACTGTATATGGAGGGGACAGAAGGATAATTAACATTATGTAAAAAAAAATAAATAAAAATTAGATAAAATTTAAAAAAAAACCAAAAAGGCAAAAAAGATTTGGACTTAATAATCTCCAAAGTCCATTTCAGCTCTAAATCTTATAATTCTATGAATGCATATTCTAGTTGCAAGCAAAACCAATCCTAGCCTATATAGCAAGCCACATATGCCTTATAGGCAAGCATAAAGCTGTGGGCTAATACATAATGCACTTTAATGTCCTATTAGCAGATTGTCTACCCTAGTGAAGAAGGATTTCATTTCTTGTCTTTTGGCCTCTTTTTCTCTATACCTTGTGGAATCTTTTCAAACTGCACACTGCCAGGGAATGAACATTGCTAATGAATAAACATGGTCTGAAACTTCACAATACAGGGATTAGGTTGGGGAAGCAGGAGAAGCAAGATATCATTCCATCACAAATAATGACTAAGTAGATATTGGTTGTCATTTTCTGTATTTTCAGGGTTAATGAGGTCCCCCTTCATGGTCTGCAAGTACAGCTGTGAATTAATGAAATCATTCAACATTGTATTTCTTTCTACAGAACTGGCTGAGCTAAATGGTAATCATTCATGAAGGGTTACAGGTTATATTATGATGGGTCATAGCAATAGCTATATGTGAAAAAAATCACATATCAATTCTTTTCTTAAAACATATGTAAACATATATTGTCATCTATATACCTATATGTATGCACATACATATGTATGTGTGAATATTTGAGTGGGAGCTTAGCATAATCCCTTTAATAAGCAAGTTTAGAACTATCTTGGAGTATTTTAGATTATCTTAAGCCATTCCATTGAAATTAAATTTTAAAACATTTTGAGCTTTATAGACCTGAAGAGAAGATGGAAATCATGAGTTAGTAAACTCAGATGCCAAAGAACAGTTACACATTGGAAAGATAGAATCACAGGGTTTTTCAGAGTGGAAGGCATACAGCTTCCTATTTAGGTGTGCATAAAGAATATAATAACAATTTTTCCTAAGAAACAGCTCGTGTAGCAGAGAAAAAGTTATAAAGAAAAGTTTTACCCATTGTAAAGAACCTACACAGAAGCAGAATTAGAAGTTACAAGTATGAAGTTAAAGGGTTTTAGTACTTAAACTGCTCTAAAGCCAATAGGAGCTTCAAAAAATTTTTCAACTTTAAAAACAAGATCAGAGAGAGTTGACTCTAGATGTACTTTACTATTTGTTTATGTTTTGCATCTGCAACTCTCCATGGATTCAACTCCACAGAACAAGATGAATCTCCTAGGTTAAACTCATCATGTCTAATCTAATCAACAAGCTGCTACCTCAAGTCCTCACTGCCACCATCTCCACTTCCCTCTGATGTGAGGACTGAACAGTCATCTTTTATAGAGGGCAGAAACAGGACTTTTTGGCTGCATCTGCTGCTCCACTTTGTTTCAACTTCCTGCATAACATGCTGCCAAGACAATTACCCACGGCATCCCCTCTTTCCTGACTCCTTTTGTGTGTTGACTTGCCATTAGATTGTAATTATACTCAGAAAGAATAGGGCCTTTCTTTTTATTTCTTTTATCCCCATTGTTTAGGACAGTGCCTTCACAGTAGGTGCTTAATAAATGTTTATTGGATTAGATTGGTACCACTAGCTCATACTTTTCTTTTACATATTAAAACATTGTAAAGGTCAGGAAAATTCTACTACAATACATCGTATATGAGATGGAGATAAGCCTGGTTTTTCAAAAGTTAAGTCATCTAAGTAAAATGATTTGCTGGTTCTACCAAAGTGGTACTGTTTCAGTGTGCTTTCCAAGAATTAACCTAGCTACATTCTGAAAGGTTTATCATCAGTAATCTATCTACCAGCTGCTAAGTTATTAATTATTTTCTTATGGTAATCCATAAAACAGAGAAAAATATGTAACAGTCCTTTCCACTTCTCTGATAAGTAGTTGTAAATGAAAGGAAAGGAGAAGAGATGAGAGGAGACTAGAGCAGTGGAAAAGTGGGTGAAGGGTGCTAAAATCATACAATTTTTAGACCTGCTTTAAACTTTAACTTAATCATTGATATATGTACTGAAGAACCATTAATATGAGTGGTCAATACTACCTTGTGTCCCAACCTGGACATTAGGCAATCTGTGTCCACTTGAATTTTCTTATGTGGATAATAAGACTGAATTCTTTTCAGTCATTTTAGAAGAACAAAGTAATGAAAAAAAATAGTATTAAGGGATCAAGAATGACTAAACAAAGCGTGGGATAAACATATAATGGAATACTGTTCTACGGTTAAGTAACAAGGAATAAACATTGACAAATCCTTGGAGAAACTTATGATGCTAAGTGAAATGAAGTGATGCAGTTGAAGTAAGCAGAACCAGTAGTACGATATACACTATGACTATAAGAATGGAAATGGAAACAACACAAACACTAAATGCTGTGAAATTGTAGCAAGTAGCTTTATCTCAAAACAGAGATAATGATGAGTTATCTCCCTCTCCTTTCTTTGCAGAGGTGGGGAACTAGGGTTGTGCAATATTGGATATAATATCAGACTACTTCAATGTTGTTTGGATTTGCTGACTTTTGTCTTTGTTGTAAGGGATGGTTTTATGAAAGAGGGAGAATATGGATACCTCGGTAAACATAGGTAATGTAAAAACAAAAGGTAACAATAATGTCTTTGTAACAGGGACTGGCCAAAAGATGTTCAATGCTTTGAGCATTCTGCTCTATCTGGTGCCGACCCAAAAGAATGCTTGAAGAGAATTCCAGTCATATGATAACAAAAGGTACTGCCTTCCACTTCAAAGCATGTACAGACATTCTGCGACTATTTTCTGTCTGTTTACTGCGTGGTAAGGGAAAGCCTCATTTGACCACAGAGATGGAACTGTGAGTGCCTGCAAAAGACTCCAAACGAGAGCCTGGTCTCTCTTTCCTTTCTATAGTCAATAAGGTATAAAACAACTCAACTTTCTGAGCTTTGGAAAGTGCAAGTTGGGTTTGGGAGACTTTCTCTCACTGGACTAGTCTGTGTGTGCATGGTGTACTAGGCAAGCCTATGCCCATGATGGGGTTCTTGGCTCTTTTTTTTTTGGCATGCAGTGTTCAGAAATCTTCAAAAGTCAGCAAGCCACCCTATCTCTGTCAGTGAACCAGAAAGAAGATAGCCCTGAGGAATGATCTACTTGGCCCAGATAAGACTTGAATCAACCCTAAATCTAAGATGAACCCTACAAGCAAGGGAGACACAACCATCAGTATGCTGTACCTGTAAGTGATATTGGTTTCAGCTGCTTAAAGTCTGAGCCCACTCTCCCCAGGGACTGAAATGGTAGAAGGGAGAGTGTGACTTGGTTTGGGAAAATGTTTGTACCTCTATTCCCATAATGCCTTCTTAATAAATATCTCTTGGTAAAAGTTGATGTCAATTTGTTCATTGATATCAAGGAGGAATCAACTGTTCAATAATGGGTCACTAATCATTGGTCGTGATGATATTAAGAAGATATTAATTAGAAGTGCTATAAGGATGGCATGATGGAATGGGAGCCAAAATCAATAGCATTTGAAGAACTCTACTGCCATTTAAAAGTTCCCCCTAGGACTCTGAGGGGGAAGACGTAGCCAAACACTGAGACTCAACTTGCTGATAAAGTAAAAGGAGTGAGAGTGGGGATTTGGGGGAGTATAAGTCCAATGTCTTATTATATATTCTTTTAAAAAGAAAAAATTTTTTCTAGAAAATATCAGTAGTTACCAATCCATATCTACTTTTACATATCTGCAAGATATTTATGTAAATAATTTTACAGAAATATTGAGGGCATCCTTTTCAAAAGTATGTGAAGGAAACAGACAAGCTTTTACAAGTGTTCCATAGCAGATCTCATCTTTATTGTCCTTTGATATTTATATATGAGGAAACTGAGGCAGAATTATTTAAGTGACTTTTTAAGTGCAGGCTCACATAGCTAATAAGTGTCTGAGGCCAGATTGGAACTCAGGTCCTCCTGACTCCAGGTTCAGTACGATACCTAACTGCTTTATATGTGGTTAAGTCAAGCAGATGCTCCCATTCCAAATAACATTATTCTGACTGGATCAAGTCCCTGAACCGTATGGAGCTGTCTAATTGAGACTTCTAATGACTCAAAAGAATTCAACCTTACTAATCAAATAAGAAAATTCAAGTGGATACAGACTGCTTAATGTCCAGGTTGGGACAAAAAGTAGTATTGATCACCATGTTACAGGTTCATACATACATATGAATATGTGTATAAATGTATTTACATGCATGTGTACATACACACATTTGCATGTATACATACACACGTATACTTATATACATACATATAAACATATATCTCTTGGGCATACACTGCGGAGGTATAATGAGTTTGGCACAAAACTAAGGAGAAAGAGAAAGGGTAGACATACATAAAACTACATTTTTAACATTGAGACTGTTCCAGTTTGGCTCTATGGATTTGACTCGTAGAATATCACAGTTGTCAAAGATTGAAAGCCGAAGGTCACCTGAAGAGAGGTACATAGCAGACATAAGCTGTCTAGTTGTTAAGTAACATTAAATGCACAAAAGAGAAGTATAAAAGAGAAATATCACCAGAAAAATAGAGAGGAAGTGGTGATATGGCAAGGGTAAGGGTTGGTCACTTGCGTGATTCAATGGTACCCATGTGATATCGAGAGATAGAAGAAAGTCCCCAGCATATCAGCTGTGCATCCTGCAAAGGAATAGTGAAAATACCTGGACAAAAGTTTCTCTGGATTACAAGGCAAGGATGGGTTACCATCTCTTCTGCAAAAGAGAATAACAAGGTGGGGGAGGGGGGGCAGAGCCAAGATGGAAGAGTAAAAAAAGGAACTTGTTTGAACGCCCACTCCAGCCACCTCCAATAAGTCTAAAAAATTATTCTAGACAAATTTTAGAGCTACAGAATCCACAAAGTGACAAAGAGAAACAAATCTCCTGCTGAAAGCAGCCTGGCAGGCCAACAGGAAGGGGCTATCACACCAGGCTGGGAGCACAGCACAGTCCCACATGAGCCACTTCAGCGCACACTCATGGCCCAGACTGGCCAGGGCACACTTCAGGAGAATGAATCACCAGCAGCTGTGGTGGTTTAAAGACTTCTCAACACATAAATGCCAAAGACAAATAAAAGGTCACTATGGACTCTGTTGGAAGAGGAGTGGACAGAAGAACACAGTCTGGCCCCTGGCCCCAGGGCATGAAGCAGCAGAGGCTTGGCAACTTCACCTTGTGGCTGCCTCAGGAGCTCCTGGCCTGCAGATCATAGGGGATGTTGGCAACCATACACAGGGTAATTCCTCTTGCTTTGACCAGATTGGATCTGGGTCACAGTCTTGGGTGTTGGTCCTGGGGTGAGAAACACCAGTGTCCACAGCTTGTGGTGGCTTTAGAGAGAGCACCCTCCTCATAGCACAAACAACAGCTGCACAAAACCCCAGCAATTTGAGACACAGCTCTCTCCACTCTGGAAGCAGAGTTCTACCATGGCAAAGAGCTCAAAAGTGATATAATTGATTGGCAGGATGAGCAAACAGAGGAAGCACAATTAGACCACAGAATTTTTGGAGGAGTCAAAGAGGTTAAAAACATGGAAGCAGAAGAAGATAACAAAGTAAAGACTCCTGCATCAAAAGCTTCCAAAAAAATATGAACTGAGCACAGACCATGGAGGAGCTCAAGAACAATTTTGAAAATGAAGTAAGAGAAGTGGAGGAAAAATTGGGAAGAGAAATGAGAATGATGCAAGAAAATCCTTAAAAGCAAGTCAACAGCCTGCTGAAGGAGACCCAAAAATACAATGAAGAAAATAACTCCAAAAGGCCAATGAGGAGAAGAATGTCTTAAAAAGCTGAATTGCCCAGATGGAAAAGAAATTTCAAAAACTCACTGAAGAGAATAATTCCTTCAAAATTCGGTTGGAGCAAATGGAAGCTAATGACTTTATGAGAAATCAAGATACTATAAACCACATCCAAACAAATGAAAAAAATAGAAGACAATGTGAAAAATCTCATAGGAAAAACCACTGACCTAGAAAATAGATCCAGGAGAGATGATTTAAAAATTATTAGACAACCTGTAAGCCATGATCAAAAAGAGAGCCTAGAAATCATCTTTCAAGAAATTCTCAAGAAAAATCACCCTGGTATTCTAGAACCAAAGGGCAAAATAGAAATTGAAAGAATTCACCAACTTCCTCTTTAAAAAGATCCCAAAAAGAAAACTCCTAGGAATATTATAGCCAAATTCCAGAGTGCCCAGGTCAAGGAAAAATATTAAAAGTAGTCAAGATGAAACAATAAGAGCATTGTGGAAACACAATCAGGATAGCACAAGATCTAGCAGCTTTGATATTAAGGGATCAAAGGACTTGGAATATGATATTCTGGTGGTCAAACAAGCTAGGATTAAAACCAAGAATCACCTATCCAGCAAAATTGAGTATAATGCTCCAGGGAAAAATATGGACATTCAATGAAATCAAGGACTTTCAAGTATTCTTGATGAAAAGAACAGAGCTGAACAGAAAATTTGACATTCTAAGATGAGAAGCAAGAGAAGCATGAGAAGGTGGAAAGGAAAAAAGAAATCATAAGGAACTTATTAAAGTTGAACTATTTACATTTCTACATGGAAAAATGGTAATTGTAACTCATGAGACTTTTCTCAGTATGAGGATAGTTGAAGGGAATATATATGTGTATATATATATATATATATATATATGTATGTATGTATAAGAGGGTGTGTGTGTATAAATACATATGTAAGTGTGTGTATATGTGTGTCCATGTATACATAGACAGAGGGGATAGGATGAGTTGAATAGGAAGGGATGATATCCAAAAAATAAAATTAAGAGGCAAGAGAGGAATATAATGGAAAAAGGAGAAAAAGAGAGATAGAATAGGGTAAATTATCTCATATACAAGATGCAAGGGAAAACTGTTATAATGGAGGGGAAGAGCAGGAAGGTGAAAGGGAATGGGTCGGTCTTACTCTGATTGAATTTGGCTTAAGGAAGGAATAACACACACACTCAACTGGGTATCTTACCCTACAAGTAGGGGGAAGGGAATGAGAGGGGGGATGATAGAAGGGAGGGAAGATTGGGGGAGAGGGTAGTTAGAAGCAAACACTTTTGAAAAGGGACAGGGTCCAAGTAGAAAATAGAATAAGTGGTGGGGAGGATATGATGGAGGGAAATATATTTAGTCTTTCACCATATAACTACCATAGAAATGTTTTGCTTAACTACAC
>JAQQSU010012197.1:0-11981 GCA_028627135.1 Pseudochirops cupreus
TGATGTTGTTTTGTCAGATTCACCTGATGGTGAAGGACAGTGCTGCTGTTGCAGAGGTCCTGGAACTTGGCTGTTGGTTCAGAAGCCCTGAAGGAGGATTTTCTTGTAGTACCTTCACAGAAATCCTAGAAGAGGGCCTTGCTGATGTTTTCAGGGGTTCTAGGACTGTTCTACAGGCAGAGAGTGACTTGATGAGGACACTGGCTATGGCTTTGTTGAGCCTTGTCTCCCCAGGAACTGAGATTGCTGAGGGCTTGCCTCCAGTGAAGATGAAAGAAGGCCCTTTCCTTGGGTATTCAATGCTGAGATGATATATATTAACTTTGTTGTAACTTAAGAGTGGATGGCCTTTTGTGCTCTCCTGCCCCTTTTGAGATTCAGGGGTGGGAAGTCTTTGAGGTTTTTTGTGCTCTGTGATTGACCAAATGAATGTACTTTGTTTACGGTTAGAGACTAATCTCCAAGACTTTTGACTGACTAAATGAATGTACTGTCTAGGGGTGGAGTAATACCTGGAGTGAATTGAGAACTTACTTGCTAAAGGAACAAGTTACACTGTATTTTGACTTTCTTTATTCTGTGAATGTTTGCTGAATAAATGGGGTTTACTATGCTGGTAATCTGAACCTTGGCATTATACTTTGCCTGGCATTATACTATGTCAGGAACTTAGAACTTCAGGGCATTTTGTGGCCCTTTACTTCATTTGCATTCAGTGATTTTAAGACTTAAAAAGGGCAAAACCAAAGACAGAGAGAAATTATATAAATATTTGGAAACAATGTATAATCTTCAAAATAGAGAAATTTCATAAATTGTTACATTTTAAGTGAAATGTGAGTCACTGAGTTATAGAATTTTATGATATATATTGAGAGATATAGGGTATCTAGGAGGCAGACTGAGGCTGATCTGGTGAAAAGACTGACAAATTTGACAGCAGAGGATAAAAAGACAGTAGGGGGTTGAAAAAGCAGCTTTGTGGACCTGGATGTTTGAAGAAACCAATGTAAGCAGGAATAATCAGAAGTCTTCAGATGCATGACTCTTGACTGCCTTGAGAGAGGCTCAACCTGACTGGACAAAAGCATTGTGTTCTGATATTACTATTTAGCACTTTTCAGAGCTAAAGACAGGTGAATCCTCTCAAAAGTATGTGTTTTTCTTTGCGGTCTGGTTTGAGAGAAAAAAAACCAGAAAAATGGAAAGGCTGATATTGTAGTTACTTTGCTATATAAGATGAACTAATAGGGGAGGGGGTGGCGGAGCCAAGATGACAGAGTAAAAGCAGGAACTTGTTTGAGCTCATCAAACAACCCTCCAAATACCTGTAAAAAAAAAGACTCAAAACAATTTCTAGATCCGCAGAACCCAAAAAATGACAAAGTGAAACACATCTCCAGCCCACCACAGCCTGAAAGGCCGACAGGAAGGATATATTACACTGGACAGGGAGTGGAGCACAGTCGAGTGTAGGTTGTGCCAGGTACATATGGGCCAGAGCAGGCCTCAGGGGACTGAATTGCTGACAGCTGTGACAATTTCCAGATTTTTTTTTTCAACCTACAAACACCAAAAACAACATGGAAGGTCAGTGGGGGAATTCTCTGAGACCTGGGTAAAAGAGGAGCACAGTCCATTGGTCTGGCCCTAGCCCTGGGAAAGCACAGGTGACTGCAGCAACTGCTGGAGCAGCAGCAGCTGCTTCCAGAGCTCTGAGCCCACAGATGGTGGGGGATCCAGTGGCTAATACAAAACCCCAAAAGACTGGGAAAGTACACCAACTCCACCCTGACTCCCACTGGAAGCAGAGTCCTGTTTTGACAGGGAGTTAGAAAGTCAAGTGTTTGGCTGGGAAGATGAGCAAACATTGTAAAAAAAAAAAAAATCAGACTATAGAATCTTATTTTGGTGACAAAGAAGATCAAAGCATACAACCAGAAGAAGACAACAAAGTCAAAGCTCCTATATCAAAAGCCTCCAAGAAAAATATGAGCTGGTCATAGGTCATGGAAGAACCCAAAAAGGATTTTGAAAATCAAGTAAGAGAAGCAGAAGAAAAATAGTGAAGAGAAATAATAAGGATGCAAGAAAATAATAAAAAATGAGTCAACAGCTTGCTAAAGGATACCCAAAAAAACACTGAAGAAAATAACACCTTAAAAAATAGACTAACACAAATGGCAAAAGAGATCCAAAAAGCCACTGAAAAGAAGAATGTCTTAAAAAACAGAACTGGCCAAATGGAAAAAGAGGTGCAAAAGCTCACTGAAGAAAATAATTCTTTAAAAATTAGAATGGAGCAAATGGAAACTAATGATTTTATGAGAAATCAAGATATTATAAAACAGAAAAAAAAGAATGAAAAAATAGAAGACAATGTGAAATGTCTTGGAAACACAACTGATCTGGAAAATAGATCCAGGAGAGAGAATTAAAAAATTATTGGACTACCTGAAAGCCATGATCAAAAAAAGAGCCTAGACATCATCTTTCAAGAAATTATCAAAGAAAACTGCCCTATATACTAGAACCAGAGGGTAAAATAGAAATTGTAAGAATCCATTGATCGCCTCTTGAAAGAGATCCCAAAAGGAAAACTCCTAGGAAAATTGTATCCAAATTCCAGAGTTCCAAGGTCAAGAAGAAAACATTGCAAGCAGCCATAAAGAAACAATTCTAGTATTGTGGAAATACAATCAGGATAACACAAGACCTAGCAGCTTCTATATTAAGGGATCAAAGGGCCTGGAATATGATATTCCAGAGGTCAGGGTAATAAGGATTAAAACCAAGAATCACCTACCTAGAAAAACTGAGTATAATACTTCAAGGGAAAAAATGGACATTCAATGAAATAAAGGGTTTTCAAGCATTCTTGATGAAAAGACCAGAGCTGAATAGAAAATTTGACTTTAAAATACAAGACTCAAGAGAAACATGAAAAGATAAACAGGAAAAAGGAAGCACAAGGGACTTATTAAAGTTGAACTGTTTATGTTCCTACATGGGAAGATGATATTTGTAACTCATGAGACCTTTTTCAGTATCAGGGTAGTTAGATAAAATAGGTAGGTAGATAGATAAATAGATAGACGGATAGATAGATAGATAGACAGACAGACAGACAGATAGATAGATGGCATAGGGTGAGTTGAATATGAAGGGCTGATATCTAAAAAATAAAATTAAGGGATGAGAGGAATATATTGAGAGAAGGAGAAAGAGAGAAATAGAATGCGGTAAATTATCTCACTTAAAAGAGGCAAGAAAAAGGTTTCACAATGGAGGGGAAGAGGGGGGAGGTTAAAGGGAATGAGTGAACCTTGCTCTCATTAGATTTGCCTTAAGGAGGGAATAACATACACACTCAATTGGGTATCTTACCCTACAGAAAAAGTAAGGGGGGAAGGAAACAAGGGGGGGATGACAAAAGGGAGAGCAGATTGGGGAGCAGGGGTAGTCAGAAGCAAACATTTTTGAAAAGGGACAGGGTCAAAGAAGAAAATAGAATAAGTGTGGGGCAGGATAAGATAGAGGTAAATATAGTTAGTCTTTCACAACATGACTATTATGGAAATGTTTTGCAAAACTATACATGTATAACCTATATGGAATTGCTTGCCTTCTCAATGAAGGTGGGTAGAGAGGGAAGAAGAAAGAGAATTCATAACTCAAAGTTTTAAGAATCAATGTTAAAAATTGTTTTCATATGCAACTGGGAAATAAGATATACAGGCAACAAGGTAGAGAAATATATCTTGCCCTACAAGAAAATAAGGAGAAAGGGGATAAGAGAGGTGGAGTGATAGAAGGGAAGGCATGCCATCTTGCAGGGAGGGGAGAGATGGGGAGAGATTTTGGAACTCAAAATCTTGTGGAAATGAATGTTTAAAACTAAAAATGAATAAATAAATTTTTTTAAATAGCGGGAGGGAAGAGCTAAGTTGGTTTGTTGTCCCAAAAGATGTTTGCAATAAGATGCTTGTAATAAGCTCTGCTCTGATTGGATAATACAGGATCCCAGGGGGGCTAGGTGGTACAATGGAGAGGGTGCCTCAGTTTAGAGTCAGGAAGACGTATCTTCTTGAGTTCAAATCTGACCTCAGACACTTACTAGTTGTGTGACCCTGAGCAAATCACTTAACCCTGATTGCCTCAGTTCCTCATCTATAAAATGAACTGGAGAAGGAAATGGCAAACCACTCCAGTAGCTTTGCCAAGAAAACCCCAAATGGAGTCATAAATAGTCAGACATGAGTGAAAACAACTGAAAAACAACAAAGCAAGTGAAATCTTGGCTAGGCTAGTCTGTAGTTCCCAGAGATAGCCAACTTGAGGAGTTTTGCAGTTTCCTTGCTTGAAGTAGAATTACTATCAAAATTCAGAAGCAAAACTTTCTAAATCTCCTTTTAAGGTTAATTATAAGTTGAAGAGTGCTACATTAGTTTGAGTATAGCAGAAAAGAGGATTGGCACAGCTAAAAAGAGGTGTAAAGCAGTTGCATGTGATAAAGATGTTCTTGTCCTAGAATGGACTGATAACAGTAAAGTCTACAATCCATAATTGTGAGTTACCCTGAGTACATAAATTTTCCTCTATCACATGCTTCCTGGGAGGTTCTGATAAGTCTACCTTCCCTCCTTTCCCAACTCTTCCCCACAATTCCCGCCAATATGGGGAGAACATGATTCAGCCTTATTTGTTGTGTTGTGTTTTATTATTCATTCACTTGCTTGAATATATAAGTATCTGTGATGTCAAAATTGCTTTTGCCTTATTGCTAAGTAAATGGTAAGTAAATGCTAAATAAACTATAAGTAAATGCCTATATATAATATCTTAAAGTGCCATTAATATGAATGAGTGTTTTTTGTAAATGGAAATGCATTGATGGGGGCTCAAGAGTTAATGTGATGAGTTAAGAAAGTATATTTTTCCTCAAAAGAGTTTCCTCTAGAAGTCTAAGAGAATTCAAGTATAGCTGCACAAGTAGGCTGCCTAGACCTACCAGTGTAAGATCTGGTTGGAGTAAAGGACCTAATCCAGTAAGTATTAAGTGTTCACACAGTCAAGTGAAAGGAATGAGGTACTACATTACCACCCCAAAACACGCTCTTTTTCTTGTTGTTGTTCAGTTGTTTCAGTTATATCCAACTCTTTGTGACTTCATTTTGGAGTTTTCTTGCAAAGATATTGGAGTGGTTTGATACTTCTTTCTCCAGCTTATTTTGCAAATGAGGAAACTGAGTGAAATAGGGTTAAGTGACTTGCAGAGAGTCACACAGCTGGTAAGTGTCTGAGGCTGGATTTGAACTCAGGTCTTCCTAACTCCAGGCCCAGGGCACTCTATTCACTATGTCACCTACCCACCCTACCCAACATACAGCACATTACATTTATATCCCCAGTGCCTAGAACATATTAGGTACTTAATACATATTTGTCAAAACCGAATTGATTAAAGCAGTCTCCCAGATCATAAAACATGACCAACTCCCAAGCCCATGGAAAAGTTCCAGATTTAGGGAATTTGTGTGACTCCCCAGAGAAAATTGCTGCAGGCAACAGGACTAAGCCATCTGGATCACCTGGAAAGTTGGAACATAATTCCTCTACACTGTGGAACTTTAACATTTCATTTGCTTTTTAAAAAACATTTACTAAATGCCTATTATATGCAGGGCACTGTGCTGAGAATTGTGAACACAAAATTTCACAACCTAGACCCTACTTTGAAGGACCTTATAGTCAAGTGGAAGATAAGATATGTACATAAATAATTAAAATGAAAGTTAGAATATAGTATATAGAAGAGGTCAAAAAGACAGGGATGAGAGAGTGGAGAGGGAACAATCACTTTTACAAAGGGGATATCAGCAAAGGCTCCATAGAGGAGACGGTTCCAGGGCTTCATTGTATCCTTCATGTTCACCATTGGGCATGCCTTTTTCTATAGATAAGACATTGGAAATATGCTCTTCTGGTGCAATTTAGAGAGAGTACTGTTTCACCTAAAACACAGTTTCATAGGAGGAGTTAAGATGGCAGATGGCAGTTTAGAGGCAGCAACCCAACCAACTCTCCCGACATGCCCCTACAAACAACTTTAAAAATAACACCTCAAATAAAATTTTGTAGTGACAGACTTGACAAAATGTCAGAGTGAGACATTTTTCCAGACTAAGACAACTTAGGAGGTCCATAGGAGAAGACTGTGATATCAAGGTGGGCACCAGCCTCATATGATAGCAGGAGCAGCAGCAGGCCTTGGAGGCAGCTATGATAACAGCAACAGACAGGGGACACTTTGCTGGCACTGACTGGCAACTCTTTGTTCACACACAGTTCTAGGTCATGGTTCCAGGGTGGAGAGGAACACTTGTGATTATTCACAAGGAAGCAGGGGCCCTGGCCACGGTTCCAAGTCAGAGAGGAGCAGTTTTAGCTGAAGGAGAGTGCAGGACCTGGTCACAGTTCCAGGGACAAGAGAAGTATTAGTGCTTGAGGCTGCAGAGGAATAGGAGCTCCTCCTGGATAAAGACCACAGTGACCACACCTCTCCCCAAGAAGCACCAAATACTTGAAGGCCCCCAGAAATAGCTCTGAAAACAGTAGAATAAAAAAGGCTGAAACTTAGGGCAGTACTTACCCATCCCCAGGTTAGTAGAGCCCAAATTTAACAAAAGTTCAAAGTCAAGAAATATGAGAAAAGTGAGGGGAAAAAAAAGAAAGGTTATTATGGTGGCAGGAAAGAACAAGACATGAACTCAGAAGACAATAATCTGAAAACTCCTACAACCAGAGGTGGGGAACCTGTAGCCTTGAGACCACATGTGGCCCTCTAGGTACTCAAGTATAGCCCTTTGACTCAATCCAAGCTTCACAGAACAAATCCCCTTAATAAAAGGATTTGTTCTATAGAATTTGGACTCAATCAAAAGGCCTCACCCAAGGACCCAGAAGGCCACATATGGGTCTCAAGGTCACAGGTCCACCCTGCCCCCTCACCACAACCAAAGTCTCAAAAGAAAGGTGTTAATTGGACACAAGCCCAATGAGAATTCCTAGAAGAGTTAAAGAAAGAAATAAGCATGGGTGGTAGAGGAAAAATTGGAAAATGAAATGAGAGTGATAAAAGAAAATTATGAAAAGAAAATTAACAACTTGGCAAAAGAGGCACAAAAAATACTAAAGAAAATATCTTTAAAAACAAAATTGGCCTAAAGGTAAAAGAGGCACAAAAATTCACTGAAGAAAAAAAATCCTTTTTGAAAATTATTTCTATTTTTTTATTAGATATTCCCCAATTACATGTAAAAATTGTTTTTAACAATTATTTTGTTAAAATTATGAAGTCCAAATTCTCTCCCTCCTACCCACCCTCCCTACTTCCTTGAGAAGGCAAGTAATTTAATTTTGATTATACATCTGAGATCACACAAAACATATTTCTACATTAGTCATGTTGCAAAAGAAAACCCAAAATACAACAGTAAAAATAAAGATAGTAAAAAGAAGTATGTTTCAAGCTGCACTCAGAGTTCATGAGTTCTTTCTGGAGGCGGACAACATTTACCAACATGGGTCTTTTGGAATTGTCTTGGATCATAGTATTGATCAGAGTAACTAAGTCTTTCACAGTTAATATTTCAATGTGCTGTTACCGTGTACAATGTTCTCTGCTCACTTCACTTTGCATGAGTTCATATGAGTCATCCCAGATTTTTCTGAAACCATTCCCCTCATTATTTCTTATAGCACAACAGTACTCTATCACAATCATGCACCACAACTTATTCAGTAATTTCCCAATTGATGGACAGCCCCTCAAATTCCAATTCTTTGCTACCACAAAAAGAGCTGCTCTTAATATTTTTTGTATAAATAAATCCTTTTCCCTTAATAAAAGCACTCCTTAAAAAGCCAAATGGAATAGGCCAAATGGAAAAGGAGGTGCAACAATTCGCTGAAGAAAACAAATCCTTAAAAAGTAGAATTGGTTAAGTAAGGAAAGAGGTACAAAAGCTCACTGAAAAAAATTAATTCCTTAAAAATTAGAATTAGGCAAGTGGAAGCTAAGGACTTCATGAGACATCAAGAAATAAAACAAAGTTGAAAAAATGAAAAAAATTTTAAAAAGTAAAATAGTACATCAAAAACAAAACAAAACAAAACAAAAAACCAACTGACTTGGAAAATAGGACAGATCATTTAAGAATTATTGGACTACCTGAAAACCATATTCAAAAAATCTTTTTTTGAAAACATCATACTTCAAGAAATTATAAAGCAAAACTGCCCCAGTAGCTTAGATCTGGAGGGCAAAATAGAAACTGCACTTCCTGAAAGAGATACCAAAATGAAAACTTCCAAGAATATTTAAGTTAAATTCCAGTTCTCCCATGTCAAGGAAAAAATATTGCAAGCAGTCAGAAAGAAACAATTTAAATATCATAGAGTCACAGTGAGGATCACACAAGGTTTAGTACTTTATACATTAAACAAATGGAAGACTTGGAATATGATGTTCTGGAAGGCAAAGGGTCTTGGATTAGAATCAAAAATCATCTACCCAGTTAAAAGATGTATAAACCTTCAAGTGAAAAAAAAATTGATATTTAATGAAATAGAGGACTTTCAAGAATTCCTGATAAAAAGACCAGAGCTGAATAGAAAATATGATATTCGAACAAAAGATTTAAGAGAAGCATAAAAAGGTAAAAATGGTAGAGAAAACATAAGAGACTCAATAAGGTCAAATTTTTCATATTCCTATAGGAAGATGATACATGCAATTCCTAGGAACTTTAACATTATCAGAGCAGTTAGATAAAGTCTACATAGAGGATAGAGGTATAAGTCAATCATACTGGCATGATCTCAAAAAAAAATGAAAGTGTGAGAGAGTAGTGCACTGGGAGTAGGGGAAGAGGTAGAATAAGAATAGAATAGGAAATTTCTTCTCACATAAAAGAGATGAACAAGAAAGCACTTTTACAATGGAGGGGGAAATGGGGGGGCAATGTTTGAATCTCACTCATTGGAATTGGTTCAAAGAGGGAAGAATACACACACACACACACACACACACACACACACACACACACACACACACAGAGTTGGGTATAAAAAATTTATCTTACCCAACAGGGAAGTAGGAGAGGAAAAGGATAAAAGAAAGGAGAGGATGCTAAAAGGGAGGTCAGGTTAAGGGAGGAAGTAGTCAGAAGCAAAACAGACTTTTGAGAAGGGAGAAGATAAAAAGAGAAAGAAGGATAAACAGAAGAAAATATAATGAAGGGAAATGCACAGTTAGGAATCATAACTGCAAATGTAAATGGGATTAACTCACCTATAAAAGAGAAATAGCAAAATGGATTAGAAATCAGAATCCAACAAGTTTATAAAAGACACACTTGAGACAGAAAGACACACATAAAGAGTTAAAATAAGAAGGAGCAGACCTTATAATGTTTCAGTTGAAGTAAACAAAAAAGGTAGTGATAGCAATCATGACAGACAAAGCAAAAGCTAAAATAGACCTAATTAAAACAAATAACCAGGGACACTATATTTTGATAAAAGGTCCCATACACAAATGTATGTATGTATGTATGTATGTATGTATATCATTATAAAGGAGTATGAACTTAATGATAAAGAAATATGAATAGGCAGTTTTCAGAAGAATAAATCAAAGCTATCTATAATTATACAGAAGAAATTATTCTAAATCACTATTGATTAGAGAAAGGCAAATTAAAATAACTCTATGATACCACCTCACATCTATCAGAAATGACAAATGCTGGACTATTAATGGAATTGTGAACTGGTCCAACCTTTCTGGAAAACAACTTGGAACTATATCCAAAGGGTTATAAAACCATCCATATTCTTTGACCCACTAATAGTACGTATAGGTCTAAAACCCAGAGAGATCAAAGAAAAAGGAAAAGGACCTATACATACAAAAATATTTATAGCAACTCTTTTTGTGGTAGCAAAGAACTGGAAATTGAGGGGATGCCCATCAATTAGGAAATGGCTTAACAAGCTGTGACACATGATTGTGGAGTACTATCATACTATAAGAAGTGACAAGGGAAATGGTTTCAGAAAAACATGACAAGACCTATATGAACAGATGCAGTGAAATGAGGAAGAACCAGGAGATCATTGTACTCAGTAATACTAATACTGTAAGGAAGATTAGCTATGAAAGACTTAACTTCTCTGATCAAAACAGTGATCCAAGACAGTTCTGAAGGATTCATGATGAAAAATGCTATCCACTTCCAGAGAGAGAATTTATTAACTCAGGGTGCAAATTGAAGTATAGTTTTCTTACTTTATTGTTCTTGCTTTTTTTGTGATATGGCAAATATAGAAATGTTTTGTATTGTTTCACATGTATAATTGATATACCGTTTGCCTTCTCAGTGGATATAGGAGGGGCTAGAAGGAGGGAAGGAATTTGTAACTCAAAAAATTTTTAAATATTAAAAATATATAAATAATCATTTTTAAAATAAAGTTAATTTTTTCTGAAAAAGAGAAGTGAAGAAGAATAAAACACAGTTTCATAAGATTCCATTAAAGCTGGAAGGGAATCTTCTAGTGAGATTCCACTTTAGAGGTAAGGAAAGCAAGGCATAAAAAAGGTTAAAATATGTAGTAAGTAGCAGGGCTGCGATTCTAACCCAGATCCTCTGGCTCCAAAATCTGTCTACTTTCCACTAAATATCTCTGCTACCTTACTCTTTGCTCCTCCATTTCAGGTGTCAGGTGTGCACTGTGTACTGCCTCTGTACCAGCACAAACCTCAACACTAAGGCCACATGAAAAGAAAACCCCCAAACACACACACACACACACACACACACACACACACACACACACACACACACACACACACACTCTAGCAACACAAGGGCTTGGGTTTCAGCACCATGGGTTTCCCAACTTCACAATTCTACCCAGTTTCAATCAAGCTCTGGCTGCATCCACCCCACTCACTCTCACCACATCTGCTAAACACCTTGTATAGCTGACGTTTATATATAATAATAGCTGACATTTATATAGCATTTTATGGTTTACAAAGTGCTTTACATGTGTTATTTCATTTGATCCTCATAACAAGTCTGTGCAGTAGGAAGGGAAGGATATGGTTTCATTTACTGCAAGACTTATAAACCCTCAATTATCTGTAAGAGTGAAAGAGTAGGGTCATTGGAAATCCAGACTTCAAAAGTAATTGCCAACGGTTCAGGAATGCATTATAATAGAATTTGACCACTCAGGCGACTACTATCCTAGTTACATTTTGCTTAGGTTTGGAGTAGAAATAGGGTTGGTCTAAATCATAGTCCTTAACTTTGGTTCCATGAACTTGTTTCTCTTTAAAAAATATTTCGATAGCTACTTCAATACAATTGGTTTCATTTGTAATCCTATATATTTTATTTGTGCACATAAAAGCACTATTCTAAAAAGGAGCCCATATTCTTCCCCATCCTGCCAGAGGGATCCATAACACAGAAGCAAGTTAAGAATTCATAATTTAGATTTAGGATTTCATCAGTGTAAGTAATGCCCAGTATGGAAACTCCTTCTGCCAATGTAAGTCAATGATACATCTGTAACTTAGAGTCTTAAAAATATGATTAGAGGACTTAAGAGATTAAGCGACTTGCTCATGGTCACACAATTAATATAACATGTCATAGATAGTACTTGAACCCAGGTGTTTGTAGTTCTTAGGCCTTTCTCTAGCCAGCATGCCATAGTGCATCTCTCAATTAGATTAAATGATAAAAATTAAAGTCCATGTGTGTAATAGTAATCAGTTTAGCAGGATACTTAGCACTTAGTACTAAGTGCTAAGTGTGGAAGGTACAAACTCTGTCCCACTGTTGAGAAGGCATGAACTCCCCTGTTGATGTGGAAGAAGGGGATTGGCTGAGCCCCTGTTG
>JAQQSU010012198.1:0-11981 GCA_028627135.1 Pseudochirops cupreus
TCTAACAAAATCCAACAGCAAGAGATGGAAAGAGAAACCCTATTTAAAGTTACTGTAGACATTATAAAATATTTGGGAATCTATCTGCCAAAACAAACCCTGGACCTATAGGAACACAATTACAAAACACTTTTCACACAAATAAAGTCAGATCTAACTAATTGGAAAAACATCAATTACTCATGGCTGGGTTGAGCTGATATAATAAAAATGGCAATTTTACCTAAATTAAATTACATATTTAGTGCCATACCAATCAATCTACCAAAAACTTACTTTATAGAGCTAGAAAAAATAGTAACAAAATTCATTTGGAAGAACAAAAGGTCCAGAATATCAAGGCAATTAATGAAAATAAATACTAGGGAAGGTGGCCTAACCATACCAGATTTTAATCTATATTATAAAGCAGCAGTCATAAAAACTACTTAGTACTGGCTGAGGAACAGAATAGTAGATCAATGGAATAAACTGGGTACACAAGAGTCAGAAGTCAATGACTATAGTAATCTACTGTTTGATAAACCCAAAGACCCCAGTTTTGGGGATAATAACTCACTATTTGACAAAAACTGCTGGGAAAACTGGAATATAGTATGGCAGAAACTGGGCATAGAACATTATCTAACACCATATACCAAAATCAAGTCTAAATGGTTGCACAATCCAGTATAAAGGCTGATATTGTAAGCAATCTAGGAAAGCAAGGAATAGCTTACCTGTCAGATTGATGGAGAAGGGAAGACTTTATTATCAAACAAGAGCTAGGGAGCATTATAATTGAAAAGTTTCTGTACAAACAAATCTAATGTAACCAAGATTAAGAGGGAAGTAGGAAATTGGGAAAGAATTTTTACAACCTGTGTCTCTGATAAAGGCCTCATTTCTAAAATATATAGGGAATTGAGTCAAATCTATAAGAAGACAAGTCATTACCCAATTGATAAATGGTCAAAGGATATAAACAGGCAATTTTTGGAGGAAGAAATTAAAGATATCTATAAGCATATGAAAAAAATGCTCTAAATCACTATTGATTAGAGAAACGCAAATCAAAACAACTCTGAGGTCCCACATCTCACCAGTCAGATTGGCTAAGATAACAAAACAGGAAAATGACAAATGCTAAAGAGGACATGGAAAAACTGGAACACTAATGCATTGTTGTTGAAGTTGTGAACTGATCCAACCATTCTGGAGAGCAATCTGGAACTATACCTAAAGGACTATAAATAATAGCACACCCTTTGACCCAATAATACCACTTCCAGGGTTGTATCCCAAAGAGATCATAGAAGTGGGAGGAAGACCTGTATGTACAAAAATATTTGTTGCACCTCTTTTTGTGGTGGCAAAGAATTGGATATTAAGGGGATGACCATCAATTGGAGAATGGCTAAACAAGTTGTGGTATACGTATGTAGTGGAATACTATTGTGCTATAAGAAATGAGGAGAAGACGGACTTCATATTTACCTGGAGAGACTTATACACACTGATGCTGAGTGAGAACAGAACAAGGGCAAATTTGTACACAGTTACAGACACAACATATGTGTGACGATCAACTTTGATAGACTGGACCCTTCTCAGCAATGCGAGGTTATAAGACAACTCCAAAAGACTCATGATATAAAGAGATGTCTACATTCAGAGAGAGAACTAGAAAGAACAGAGTTTGAATGCAGATTGAAGCAAACTACCTGTTCTCTTTCTTTTTCTTGTTTTGTTTCCTCTTTCCTATTGTTCATTCCATAGGTTACAATCCTTCTTTACAACCTGACTAATGTCTAATGTGAAAGTATTTGCAGATCCTATACTTGATTGCATGCTCCCATAGGTGGGGAGGGCAGGGGGAGAGAACAGGGGAAGGAGAGGGAAAGGCAGAAAATTTGAAACTCAGGGGATTGTGGAACTGAATCACGGTTCCCCAGCCTAAATCTCTTTCTCAAGTGACTTCTATGGGGAGAAAACTGGCCTCAGCTACCTCTAAGTGGTAGTGCCACACATATGACCTACCCTCTTTCCTTCTATTTCTTCATTCCCTAGACAAGTTCTGTTACAAGATAGAGTACTACCATACTACTAGTCCAGCTTGACCAAATTTCCATTGTTTGGTAAAAGAAAGAAGGTCAGGGGACAGAGTTGAGCTCTGTTGCAAATGGAACAGGTCACTTTGTGCAGTCCTGGTGAACAGTACATAAGTGCTGAGTGATGGTGTATTGGGGCCTAGAGATTAGTCTTCCTTTTTAATCAGATGTTTGCCTTTTTTGGACTCTGGGTGTCCCAGACTATGGAGGTACTTGAAACTGCATAATTTCTGATGTATGATTGCTATTTTAGTGAGGTCTGAGAGGTTGTAAGTTTCAGATAAATTGTATATTCTGCTATCCTCCTGGTCATATGGCCCTGCTTAAAAGTCAATGTATGTAGTTAATCTTTTATATATTTTATATTTTGTTTCATCAACCAAGATCCATTTTCCCACCCTTCTACTTTATCCTTCCCTTCTAACTGAGAACACAAGAAAAATAAAAGCTATTACAAACATGTGTAGTCAATCAAAACAAATTTCCACACTGGCCATTGCCAAAAAAAGACTTAACGCTGCATTATTTCTATCATAAGGTATTATGTTTCATCATTAATTCTCTGAAATTATATTTGGTTATTACAAAACATGCTAAGAAATAGCACAATAATATTCTATCCCATTTCTATAACTTGTTCAATTCATTCCCAAATTTATAGGCATCCCCTCAGATTCCATGCCACCTCAGAGAGCTACAAATATTTTTTGTGCATCCTTAAGTTTGCTCTGCTGAGGACTAGTCTTTCCCTTAATTCTATCCTCCCTCAAATTTCCCTTTCCCCCTTCTCCCCTTCCCCTTCTGTTTTCTTCTGGAGTGAAAGGTATTTCTAAACCCAACTCTGTGTTCAACCAATTCAACCAGATAAGAGTGAGCTTCAAATGTCAGCTACTCCTCCCCCACCCCTCCTTGTTTGTATAGATGTCTACTACCCTGTTTATGTTAGATAATTTCCCCTAACCTTTTCCACCCCATCCCTATGTCTTCTTCTTCCTTTCTCTTTCCATTCTTTTCTTAGAATTATAAAGATCTAACTGAACCGCTCCCAGGCACTGTATAATCAGACTCCTATGAAACTCCCACACCCTGATCCTGATAGGATTCCAAAGTAACACTTGGATTATTTTTCCATATTTGAATGTAAGCAATGTATCCTTGTTTTTCATGTTTGTCATTTTAATACTTCTCTTCACGCCAGTGTTTGAACTTCAAAGTTTCTCCACAGTTCTGGTCTTTCTGGAGTAATGCTGATTAAATCTTATATTTCATTAAAAGTACATTTTCCCCCTGTAGAATCACATTAAGTATTTTTGGGTAAGTTATTCTTGGCTATAAAATCCATATCCTTTGTCTTCTCGGATATTATACTCCAGGTTCTCTGCTCCTTTATATTGGTGGCGGCTATATCACAGGTGATCCTGATTGTGGCTCCTTGATACTTAAATTCCTTCTTTTTGGCTTCTTGTTGTATTTATTATTCTTTGACCTGGAAACTCTGGATTTCGGCTGTGAAAGTTCCAGTAGTTTTCTCTTGGGCATCTTGTTCAAGAGGTAACTAATGGATTCTCTTTCCACTTTATCTTCTGATTCTGCAAAATTTTCTTTTGAGATGTTTTTGGAAATTGAATGTCTAGGCTCTTTGTTTTTGGTCATAATATTAAGGATAGGCTGATAATTTTTTTTATTTCTTTTTTTTTTCTGAAGGGAAGATCTGTACTGGGTAAATTTAGCTGTTTTCTCAGGGAATTAAGTGTTATGTTATCCCAGGATATGAAGAAAGCCTGAGAACCTGCAATTTTTCAGTATTCCCAAAGGCACCCAGGGCAAAGTCTGAATGCCACCCCACTTTGCCTGAACTCTTCATGCTCCTAACCTGTTTTTGGGTCTGAGCAAGAATAGATTTCTGCTGGATACAGCATCTATCTACCAGCTGGAAAGTTCAGTTGATTCAGAGTGGCAGAATTGTTGGTTCTCCTTTAGTCTAAGACTCCTGCCTCCTTTCACTGTCCCTTGAATCTCTGACCTGGAAGTGAGTAGTGGGTGGCAAAGTTTCTAGTTGGCATCTGTCCCTGATCTTGTGCCCCCATATGGATCTTTGGATGGGCCAGTCTGAGTCTGTGACTTATTACCCTGCTATACAAGTCTCTCCTTGGGTATTAGAGTGCCCAACCCTTTCCCCAATGTCCACAAACCTCCCTCTCTTTTCCCTATGCCAATCTAGGATGGAAAAATGACTCACTATGATGTTTTCTGAACTTTCCCATTAAGATCTGATCTGGTGCATTTTCTGTTTAAAGGAAATCTGTGGAGAATTTGGCCTTATAGGTCTCAATCACTTTGCCCCACATGTCTAACAGATTTTGAAAGTGTGAAGAAAACATCCTTGCTAAGTACTATTTTTTGCCTTTCCAAGGAGAAATCCATATTTCTGTGATCCATATTTTCAGTTAGTGATCGTATCACTTGGATCCATATTTCACTGTGACTTCGTCTTCATGAGTTGTGGTGACCAAAACCATTCACCCCTTGTTGACCAACCTTCAAGTAATTGAGCTTCTCTGAATTTAGCTAGGATGCCTCACACTATAGGTTGAGAGTGAGTCCATCACAAATTTTGTACTCAAAGTCTTGGTAGGACCTACCAAAGTTGGAGATTCTTTGGCACAGTATTTGAATCAATGAGTGAGTGAATGAATGAATGAATAAAAACATTTACTAAGTGCTTACTATTTGGAAAGCACTGCAAATTCAGGATTATAATGAAGCATCAAATGAGTATTTTATTTTATAACTATCATTAATCATAACAATGAATAAAATATATTTTACAATTAAATAATTAACATATGGTGATAATGATAATGTTGAATTTTACTTTGAATCTATTACATACTAGAAATTATTCTCAGACCTTCTGGCATCACTTAAAGCACTCAGTACAGTGCCTTGTACAGATTAGAGACTCAATAAATATTTTATTGATCTAAGAGTTAAAACCCTTATAAATCCCTGAAGATTTACAATGAATTAGAAGGATTCTGTTATTACATCACTGGCGACTATGATTATGACTCAGTTATTTTTATTAGGATTTATTTCCCCTTTTGTTATGTTCATTATAACTATTTTCCCCCTCAAAATGGCTAACATTAAGAATTAGATCAACTAGGAGAATGCACAAAATAGGCCCTTCGTTAAAATCAAGGAAATATTTGACCTCTGTGCAATTTTTGTCATTAACTCATTTAAAACAAGGTTCGTGGCACAGTGTATTCTTGTTTCTTTTCTGGCTTGAAAGAGGAAAGAAAAGGTACAGTAAATGCTTTCCTTTGTTTACTGAAGCTTCACTTAGCCATGTATTTTCCTATAGCTTGAGATTTAATGAGCATCCAAGATTATGATAAACATGCTATTAAAACAGAAAAAAGCGACATAGAAAGAGAAGGAAGGAGTCATTACTATGAAAATGCAGATGTTTTCTGTTTGCATTATAGGGCAAGCTTTCAGCAGGCACTCCTAATTACAGTCTGTACACTGGTATTCTTGCAACACTAACCATTAACCTTCATTTGAATCACCAGCTTCTGCATAAGGTGCATTATCATTGCTATGCTCTTTCTCTGTGAGCCAGTATCTGTGCATCCTGAATGAAAGGTCTTTTTGAATGGGCTTATAGCACAGTCTCTTTTAAAAGACCAAAAAAGCCACCCTGAAACTGGGCATAAGCTATTTAGCCATTTTCAAGGACAAAAAGTGGGGAGAAATCTTTTAATTGCAGCATCAGCAATAACGAATTGCCAAAGAATGGCTTGGCTCAGAATAAAGGGAAATATAAAGAGAATTACAGGAATAATTTAGCAATTTCAAAAGGAATGATGCACAATTATAACATACAATTAAATTCAAGGCTATGCTCGACAAAAAGAAAGGAAAAAATGTTGGTCCAATCCAGAGACACATTGTTTAACAAGTAGTTCTAGTTTTCCTAATTACTATTTAAAACACAGATTTTCTCTTCTGGGTTATAAGAACAAATAATCACTACTTACTTTATTTTTATAATGCATATATAATAAATTAGTTGAACATCTCATGTGGCATTGGATATACCATAGATATGGCCAGCTAAATGTTAGCAGAAATTAAGTCAAAATAATCTGCTATTTGAATTAACCTTCAATGAGGCTATTAGAAAGAAATATTGACATTGGATGAAAGAGATATAGCATAAGAATTTTTATTTCAAGCAATGTTAAGAGCATACTTATTGCCTTCTAGACAATATAATTCTTTTTATATGCCATTTCTACAATCCTTTGCCTTCATTCAAAGATGAATTTCTACAATATAAATTTCTCTAAAAAGTCATAGCTTACTAAAGCCCCCAGTAAATGTAGAATATATCATCATTCTCCTATTCATTACATCTGAAAGCTTTCTTGGTAGCATCATAGGTTTAGAAGAGAATGGGAAACTTGAGATCACCCATTTCAGTTGATAAAACTGAGACTCAAAAAAGTTAAATAATTTATGCAAGGTAACACAGATTGTAACTGGCAGGGGTCAGATTTGATCGTAGCATGCACCATGGCAGAGTGGAAAGAACAATGGATTTAGCACTGCAGAACTTGGTTCTAAACCCTGCCTCTGCTTCATGCTACCTATGCGACCATAAGCCTGTCATTTAACATTTTTTAAATAAAATGAGGATGTTGGACCAGATGACCTCCAAGGATTCTTTCCCCTCTAAATATATGATCCAATTATCCTCTCATTCCAAATTAAGTAATGTTTCCCCTGTACCATACAACTTCATAAATCATCTACTTGTAAAGCAGGAAGGACTTTCATGATCATGTCATCCAACCCCCTCATTTTGCATTCAAGAAATTGAAGTCCAGACATGTTAACTTCTCTAGCAGAGTGCCTTACAGTAGGTATTTAAGTAGATGCTTTACAATTAGATATTCTGGAATTCAAAATATTTGTTCTTTTTTTAATCTTTATTTTATTTTAAATTTTTGAAATAAAACAAGCATTTCTATAACATAGTATAATTTTTAAAAGATGACTGCAAATGAAATGAGAAATCTATCATGTACAACTTGCTATTCCTTTTAAACCAAAAATAGAGTTATCACGTAAATTTCCTTTTTTCCTTCCCTCCTCTCTACTCTAGAGATGGCCATCATTAGACACAAATACATATATGTATGTGCATATGTATATGTATGTGTGTGTAAAATCATTCTATATGTATCTATTTAGTTCTTTCTCTGGATGCAGACAATGTACAAGTTGTTCTTAAAACAATAATGCTGTTAATGTACGTTCTCTTGGTTCCACTTATTTTGTACTTCATTATTCCGTGCAAGTCCATCCGTATTTTTCTAAGATCATTGAGCTTATCATTTCCCACAGCACAATGGTGTTCTATCATGATCATATACCAGAACTATTTATTCTGATTTTCAAAGTCTCTTTCTCTCTCCCCTGCTCCCCCCTAAAAAAGTTCCCATGAGAACATTCTACAAAGTTTTGAGCTGTAAAGTTCATTGACTTTTATGCAAAACTAATGAGGAGGGGGGACTTATTCAATGAATAAGATTGATGTTTTCTCCTAAAGACTGATCCCTAGAAAAAGAGCTAAATAATCACTAGGCATTTCTGTGACATTCCAGTGATACCCAAAGAAGGGCATATTGGCATTATTTATTTTTAAGTTCTTCTGTTTAGGCATCTCGAAAATCATCTATTCTCTGGGGCAGCTACACAGCACAGTGAATACAGCACCGACCCTGGAGTCAGGAGGACCTAAGTTCAAATCCGGCCTCAGACACTTAACACTTAATAGCTGCACGACCTTGGGCAAGTCATTTAACCCCAACTGCCCTGCCTTACCCTCTCCAAGAAGACCAAAAAAAAAAAAGACAAAAAATCATCGATTCTCATCTTTATTATTCTCAGAAGTACATCTGAATTTCTTAAATTAAGAACGAAGAAGGAATTTTCAAGGGATCACAAGTACTGGATGGTCATGCTGGCACTGAAAACTTTCAACTAAGGTAGTAACAGTCCCTTCGTTATTTCACTTAGCATTCATTATTAGGCATTATGTTGGATACTGAAGGTAATACAAAGAGTATGGTCTCTACTCTCAAGTAGCTTATGATCTAATAGTTGTTAAATGGAAATTGAGGAAGGTTTATGTCCATTAAAGCACTAAGTAACCATAACAAGTTATCTGAAAGAAGAAATTCTTTAATCCTTCTTAGAAAGCCCCTGCATAAAAGTTCATAAAATCTCACTGACTTGGTCTGAGAGGTTATCTACCAGAGCAACCTGTCCAGTGCATCAATTTCTTCTAACGGGAAAGTTTTTGAAAGTGTGAAATTCACCCTACATTTTAGTTTACAGAGTATCCTGATTTACATATTTCAATTTAACTTTTCAATTAATTCAACAAGCATTTATTAAGCACCTAATATGTGCCACGCCCAGTTAGGCATTTGGGATCTAAAGACAGAAGAGGAAAGAGGCCTTCCCACAGGCAGGCTACATTCTCCTAAGCAGAAAACAGCAAAGAGAATGACAGAATAAATGATAAAAATTAAAACAAAACTTTTTTTGTTTGTTTTGGACAGCACTAGCACTTAGGGTACTAAGGAAAAGTCACTTGTAAGAAGGATATGGTACTTGAGCTGACTCTGGAAAAGGGCCAGGGATTCCAAGAAGTGGAGACGAAGGGAGAGAACATTCTGAGCACACAGAACAATGTATACAAAGGCAGAGAAGTGGAATAGAAAATGCCATTTATGGGGAACAATACCCTCTCCCTGGAACTTTATAGAGTCAAGCTTCTCTCCGCTAATGAAAGTATAATTTTATACCTACTCATCAAAAAGCATGAACTTTAAAGACTCAACTCCTAGGTAAAATTAGTGTCAAAATTATATTACAACTGTAAGAAACATAAAGAAATATTAACCTGGTTTTATTTTTGTCATTGAAATACTTGAACACAGAAACAGTTAAATATAGAAAAGCATATTTAAATTTCAAAAACAAAAGAAAGTGCGAAAATACTTACAACTGATCCTAGGCCAGAGATATTACACACACACACACACACACACACACACACACACACACACACACACACACACACACACACTTCTTCCAGTTATTCTCTATTCCATCCCTAAATTTACTCTACTTAAGGTAGCACTCCTGGGATCTTTCCTTTGGTGTTCGTCTTAGTGCACCGGTAAAGTTGAACCCACCTACTGAAATAGTCCATCTGCCAAGGTTCAGACTGGCTACCTTTCAACAGGACTTAAGTCACTAAAGACCGTAGATTTACATTTCTTTCTATTTCAGAAAAAAAAAAAGCTAAATCAAGAATAGGACTGGAAGGCAGTTTTCCCTTAGAGCAAGAAAAGGAAAGATCTGCAAAAGACGAGAAAGGAAAATACCAGGAGAAGAAGCACGTGGCAGAGCTTGCCTGGCTTCCCCCAGGTTGAACATGGAATTAGTTGTTGCAGAAGTAGCAAAGGTAAGGAAATGACAATTTTCTTCCTTAACCTCATTTCTGAACAAAAGGTAAAGCATCAAAGTATTGAACAGGTTTTTTGTTTGTTTTGTTTTGTTTCTTTTGTTTTTATCATGGGTACTAGTCCTGATGGCTAGAACACTAAGGGAAAAGGACGCTGGTGTCCTTGTTCCCTTCCCTGCCTTACTTTTAGCTAAACACAAATGAAAATTTTTCTAAGCATGTTCTTTTATTCTGTTAACCTGAATCTTATTGATCTGATCTTATTTCCCATAAACACCTGTTGATGATCCCGTTCTTATCATTTGCTTGTCTCTCTTTCTTTGAGGTATGAGAATACTGGACAGTTCTGAGAGGCACTTTCTCTTAAAATTGACTTTTCCTATGCACACTGGGAACTCAAACTCCCAGCCCCTCGTTAGAGATTGTTCATTCTCTAATTGGGATGCATATTCATGAGCAAGTAATATGTTCCACAACTACATGTCCAAAGTCAGAATTACAAAACAAGTCAATTTAAATCTGCCCTATCAGATCAGAAACTTAAAGCTGTTGCCATCATAGAAGTTACAATAGCTACATAATTTTGCTCTAGAGAGAAGTATTAATGGAGGACATAAGAATATAGAGGGGAATTCTTAGCTCTGTAACAAAGGAGGGTAAAGGATCATAGATTTAGATCTGGTAAAGACTTTAAAGTGCATCTAGTACAACCAACTCTTTTCTAGATGAGGAGACTGAGGCCTAGGGAGATTAAGTAATTTTCCCATGATCGCACAGAGGACATATAAGAGAAGAAAGTAGAAGAGAGAGGGGGAAGGAGAAGCCTCTCGTGTCTTTGCTATTTGGTCAGCTGCACCTAGAGAAGATCTAGGTCACCAAGCAAGAGCAAGGATCAGAGTACTCCTGGTTGAAGAGAAGTGGGAAAAGCAGCAAGAAAAAAAGCTGTCAATCAGCCTCCTTTCATACTTGCAAGACAAAATATCAAAACTAGGAGCAGAGTTTCTAGGCTGCTAGGAGCAAAGGAAAAGAGTAGAAACTGAGCCTCCGGGGTCTTATTTTCTCAGGGGCAGGTCAGAGAGAGGAGAAATGCAAATGTAACATAATCTGATTTCCAAATACAAGACTCACGGGAACCATAACAAGGTGAGCAGTAAGGAGAAAACATGAGGGATGAAGAGGAAACTAAAGCAATAATTAGGAGCTATTTTTCCCAATTACATATGCCAATAAATCTACTATCTAAGCAAAATGGATTCAATATTTACAAAAATATAAATTGCGCAGATTAACAGAAGTGGACATACAATAAAATAACCCCATCTTGAGGCAGCTAGGTGGTGCAGTAAATAGAGCACCGGTCCTGGAGTCAGGAGGACCTGAGTTCAAATCTGACCTCAGACACTCGACACTTACTAGCTGTGCGACCTTGAGCAAGTCACTTAAACCCAACTGCCTTGCCTTTCCCCCTCCAAAAATAATATAACCCCATCTTATAAAAAGAAATTGAACAACCCATCAATGAACTCCCTAGGAAAAAAAGAGCAACTAAAAAAAAAGCAGGGATAGAAAGCACGATCTCAGACTAAACAAAAACAAAAATAGACATAATTAAAAGTGATAAGGAAAGAGACTGCATCTTGTTAAAAGGTACCACTGAAAATGAAGCAAGAGCAATACTAAACATACATGCACCAAGTGGTATAGCATCCAAATTCTGAAAGAAGTTAAGTGAGTTATAGGAAGAAGTAGACAGAAAAAACTACGCTAGTGGGGGACCTCAACCTTCCCCTCTCAGAATTTGACAAGTTCAACCCAAAAAGAAACAAGAAAGAATTTAAGGAGATAAACAGAATATTTAAAAAGTGAGATTTGACAGACCTTTGAAGAAAACTGAACATGAATAGAAATGAAGAGACCTTTTTCTCAGCAGTATAAGGAACCTGCATAAAATCTGACCATGTAACAGGGTATGAAAACCTCAAAATCAAATGTGGAAAGGCAGAAATATTAAATGTATTATTTTTGGATCATGATACAATAAAAATTGCATTTAACAAAGGGCAGTAGAAAGATAGATTAAAAATCAATTGGAAACTAGTCTAATCTTAAGAATAAGTAGGTGAAAGAATATCATAGAAATAATTAATAATTTCATTAAAGAGAATGACAACAATGAGAAATCATGCCAAAATATATGTTATGCATCTGTTATGGGAATCTGAAGATCTTCCCTGCCCCTAGGCCCTTTGTTAAAGTGGCTACGTGACCCTGAGGACCCTTGGATATTTGAAAGTATACTCTGTTCCCTAATAGGCTGAATGTGGTCACGTGGAGCC
>JAQQSU010012199.1:0-11980 GCA_028627135.1 Pseudochirops cupreus
TGTGGTGACAAGTAAGTGATGAAGCAGTACCTGTGGATGCACTGGAAGCTCTAGTAACAACCCTGCGCATAGGTGACCCAGACCGTAGGGTCATTTGTCACTAGAAGCAGCAGTGGGATTTGACAGCCCTTTGGGTGTCTGAGCAGCCTCTTAATGATCAAACTACTCACCCCCTGGTATGAGGAAAGGGCTAGAAAAAGTGCCCTAAAACTTGTCTACTTACCCAACCCTGGCCTGATGACTGTGGTGGTGAATACCACTCTGTGGTCAAAACAAAAAAACATGGATAAAAATACCTGCAAAGATGATTCCACCCACCATTGATAAATGGAATGTGTGCACACTTATTGACAACACAATATCCAGGGTACCTGGAAGATGAACAACTCTTGTTGCAAGAGAATTCATAAAGTATCACATCTGAATGAAACAAGACTGGCAAATGAAGGTCAGCTTACTGATGCTGGAGCGAAATAGATGTTTTTTTCTGAAGTGACCACAGTAAAGTGGAGCCTTGTGGAGCAGGAGTAGGTTTTGAAATCAAAACTAATCTAGCCAATAAGCTTTTATGGCTACCAAAAGGTGTAAATAAGAGGCTTATGACAATGTGATTGCCATTTACAAGAAAACACCATGTCACCATCATCAGTGCCTGTGTTCTCACCATGACAAAACCTGATGAGATCAAAGAAAAATTGTATGAAGACCTGCAAATCTTTGTCATCAATGTTCCAAGAGAGGACAAGCTTATAATTCTGGGTGATTTTAATGCTAGAGTAGGCTCAAATTACCAGACTTGGCAGGGAGTCCTGGGGAGGAACAGAATTGGAAGCTACAATAGCGATGGTCACTTACTACTGAAGACTTGTGCATCTCATGACCTTCTCATCACCAATACTGTCATCCATTTACCTCAATGCAATAAAACCTGGTGGATGCATCCTCACAGTAAACAATGCCATTTCACAGACTGTGTGATTGTAAGGAAAAGAGACAGACAAGATGTGGGTGACAAATGCAATATGTTGTGCAGGGTCATGGACTGATCATAGACTTATTCTCTCCAAACTATATATTCACATTCAACAAAACTGCATCTCCAAGGCAAAATGACTGCCAGAAGAATGTCAACAAATTACAGCTCTTCTCTGAGTGGGAACAGTTTATTGATAACTTGAAGGAAAATTTGATCCAACACAGAGTTGGCAAGAGTGGAGCAGAAGAGGAGTGGGTAGCTTTCAGTGATTTGGTGTATAGCACTGTATTTGCTCATCTGGGTCAGAAGACTTGCAAACACCAAAATTGGTTTAATGAAAATTATGGAGAAATTCAGAAGCTGCTAAAAGAAAACAAGAACTCCACAGGGTTTACCAGGAAGGCAGCTTATTCATCTCTAAGAAGGTAGTATTTAATTCCATAAAGAGTAAAGTAGAGGAGGCAAGATGGCTGAGTAAAAGCAGGAACTTACTTGAGCTCATCCCTAAGTACCTCAAATACCTGTAATAAATGACTCTAAACAAATTTTGGTGATATAGAACCAAGAAAAGGACAGAATGAAATATGCTTCCAGTTGAGGAGAGCCTGGCAAACCAACAGAAAGGGTCTGTCCCACTGGGCTGGTAGTAGAGTGCAGTCCGATGTGGGTCACACTGGCACAGACCAGCTGCTCAAACTACCCAGAGCAGACCTCAGGGGATCAAATCACTGGCAGCTGTGGCAGTTTCCATACTTCTCAACCCATTAACACCAAAAAGAAAGTAAAAGGTGAGTGGAGGAACTCTGTTGGAATTGGGTGAGAGAAAAGCTTGGTTTGGCCCCTGCTGCCAGGAGAGTAGAGGTGGTGGCTGCTGCAGCTGTTAACAGGACAGCTGCTTCTGGAGCTCCAGGCCCACAAATTGTGAGGGGACCAAGTGCTCGACCAGAGGGCAATTGCAGGAATCTCTCTGTTGGTGCTGAGTCCTGATTCTCTTACTTTGTCCTACTTGGATCTTGGTTGCAGTCTTGAGTGGTGGTCTTGGGGTAAGAAGCACTGGCAGAGCCTGTTGAGGCTGTGGAGAGGAAGTCCTCCTCACAGTTCTGAGGCAGGTGCCTGGAAGAAACTCTAACAATAGCTGCTCAAAATTCCAGAAATTTGGAATACAGCACTCTCCACTCTGGAAGCAGAGTTCAACAACAGCAAAGAGCTCAAAAGTCAAGTAACTGGCTGTCAAGATGAGCAAACAGAGGAAGAGAAATCAGAGTAAAGAATCTTTTGTGGAGGACGAAAAAGGATTCAAACATAGAAACAGAAGGAGACAACAAAGTCAAAACTCCTGCATCAAAAGCCTCCAAGAAAAATATGAATTGGTCACAGGACATGGAGGAACTCAAAAAGGATTTTGAAAACCAAGTAAGAGAAATAGAGGAAAAATTGGGAAGAGAAATCAGAGTATTGCAAGAAAATCATGAAAAAGGAGTCAACAACTTGATAAAGGATAACAAAAAAATTAAAATAACACCTTAAAAATAGACTAACCCAAATGGAAAAAAAAGGTTCCCCCCCCCCAAAAAAAAGAGGAGAAGAATGCCTTAAAAAGCAGAATTGTCCAGATGGAAAAAAAAAAAACTTCAAAAGCTCACTGAAGAAACTAATTCCTTCAAAAGTAGAGTGGAACAAATGGAAGCTAATGACTTAATGAGAAATCAAGATATAAAACTGATCCAAATGAATGAAAAAATAGAAAACAATGTGAAGTATCTCATTGGAAAAACCACTGAACTGGAAAATAGATCCAGGAGAGATAATTAAAAAATTATTGGATTACCTGAAAGCCATGAACAAAAAAATAGCTTAGACATAATTTTTCAAGAAATTCTCAAGGAAAATTGCCCTGAAATTGTAGAACCAGAAGGAAAATTCGACTTTCCAATACAAGAATCAAGAGAAGCATGAAAAGATAAACAGGAAAGAGAAGTCCTATATGTCTGTGTGTATACATAGTATACATGTATACATAGACGGAGGGCACAGGGTGAGTTGAATTTGAAGGGATCATATCTAAAAATTAAAATTAAGAGGTGAGAGAGAATAATGTTGGAAGAAGGAGGAAGGGAGCAATAGAATAGGGTAAATTATCTCACATAAAAGAGGCAAGAGAGAGCTATTACGCTAGAAAGGAAGAGCAGGGAGGTGAAAAGGAATGAGTAAACCTTACTCTCATTGGATTTGGCTTCAGCAGGGAATATAATACACACTCAATTGGGTATCTTACCCTACAGGAAAGTAGTGGGGAGGGGATAAAAAGGAGGATGATAGAAGGGATGGCAGACTGGAGGAGGGGTTAGTTATAAGCACACCCCTTTGAAAATGGACAGGGTCAAAGGAGAAAATAGAAAAATGGGGGTAGAATAGGATGGAGGGAAATATAGTTAGTCTTTCACAACATGATTCCATTGGAAACGTTTTGCATAACTATACATATATAACCTATATTGAATTGCTTGTCTTCCCAGTGGAGGTGGGTGAGGAGGGAAGAAGGGAAAGAATCTGGAACTCAAAATTTTAAAAACAAATGTTAAACAATTATGGTTACATGCAACTGTGAAACAAGATATGCAGGCAATGGGGTATTGAAATCCATCTTGACTTATAAGAAAGTAAGGGGGAAGGAGGTACAGAGAGAGATGATGGAAAATATGAGAAGGCAGACTGGGGGAAGGAGTAATCAGTATGCTTGCCATCCTGGGGTAGGGGAGAGATTGGCAGAAAATTTGGAACTCCAAATCTTATAGAAATGAATTCTGAAAAATAAAAATAAATAAATTCTGGAACAAAAAAAGAAAAGAAAAGAAAAAAGAGTAAAGTGCAGGCAAGGCTTAGAGAGATACAAGATTCTTGACTCAGTAAGAAGGAAGACAAAATTCATTTTATGATGATAGTAAAAATCCAAAGCACTTTTCTGATACCCTGAAGGTTATTTATGGGCCAAAGACCTAAGGTGAATCTCAACTATGCAATGCTGATGGAGTCACATTGATTAATGAAAAGAATGTGATACTAGAGTGATGGGCTGAACACTTCCATAGTGTTCTCAATAGACTATCATCAATCAATGATGGGGCCATTGACTCTTTATCTCAGGTTGAAGTCAATCCCTTCCTAGTTGAAGTTCCAAGTAAAGAAGAGATTTTGAATGTCATTAGGCTCCTTTTAAGTGGCAAAGTACCTAGTGCTGATTCTATTCCAGCTGAGATTTAAGAGGTTGGAGATCCGCTGGTCATAGAAAAGCTGACTGAAATTTTCTGTGTTACATGGTAAGAAGAGGTTATCCCTCAAAAGTGCAATTATGTTTCCATTGTCCATCTCTATAAAGAAAAAGGAAGTAGACTGTCCTGTGACAATCATGGTGGGGAAGGGGGCGGAATCTTTCTTAGTCATTGCTACCAAGATTCTTGCCGGAGGTTGATACTTGACCTGGAAGATGATCATCTACCTGAGAGCCAGTGTGATTTCAGAAAGGGTCAAGAAACAGTTGATATGGTGTTTGCTTCCTGATAACTCCAGGAGAAATGCCAGGAGCCAAAGAGAGGTCTGTACACAACATTTGTAAATCTGACCAAGGCCTTTCATACTGTTAGTCATGAGGGCTTCTGGAAAATTATGTCAAAGGTTGCCTGGAGATGTTCATCAGCATTGTATATCAATTTCATGAAGGCATGATTGCCAGGGTTCTGTATAATGGACAATGCTTGTGCTTTCCCAGTCATCAATGGAGTGAAACAAAGCTGTGTGCTTGCTCCTCTGCTTTTTAGCATGATGTTATCAGCAGCCATGGTGTCAAATGCTTACAATGAGGATGAACACAACATCAAGATCAACTGTCACACTGATGGAAAATTCTTCAACTTGAAGAGACTACAAGCTAAGACCAAAGAGGAAGGACTGTTGGTACGTGACTTTGTTTGCAGATGATTGTGTACTCAATGCAGCCTTTGAAGCTGAGATGCAACAAAGTATGGATCAGTTCTCTGCTGCTTGTGCTAATTTTGGCCTAACAATTAACATCAAGAAAACACAGATGCTCCATCAGCTACTGCCACATAGTACATAATGGAGCCATCAGTTACAGCAAATGGAGAGGTTTTGGATACTGTGGATAAGTTCACTTACCGTGGTAGTATACTTTCCAGGGATATGCACATTGATAATAAGGCTGATACAGGCATTGCCAGAGTTATCACAGTGCTTGGGAGGTTCCAAAGGAAAGTATGGGAGAGAAGAGGTATTAAACTGACTACCAAACAGATGCTCTACAGAGTCATGGTGCTGACATCATTGTTACATGACTATGAAACCTGGACAGTATTCCAGTGACGTGCCAGGAAATTGAATCACTTCCATTTGAATTATCTTAGGAATGTCCTGAAGACCACCTGAAAGGACAAGGTACCAGACTTTGAAGTTCTTTCTTGAACTAAACTTCCAAGCATTCAAACTCTACTTCAAAGAGCATAACTCTGATGGTCTGGCCTCATTATTCAAATGCAAAATATACATTTGCAAAAAAGACTATTTTATGGAGAACGCACACAGGGCAAGTGTTCACATGGTGGTCAGAAGAAGCGATATAAGGACATTCTCAAAGTCTCTCTTAAGAACTTTGGAAATGATTGTGTGAAGTGGGAGATACTGTCACAGGACAGCTCAACATGCCATGCCCACCTCAGAACAGATGTTTGCTCTATGAGCAAAAGAGAACTGGAACAGCTCAAAGAAAATTCAGAATGTGCAAATTTAGGTAATCTACCCCAAATGTTCACAGGTACTATTTGTATCCAACCTCTGTTAAAGCATTTTGAAATCATATCGGTCTGATCATCCAGTCGGACACTGAAACTTGACTCTAGCATAGTGATGTCATTTTGATCCTCTTCGAGAATGAGGACAACAACCAACCAACCAAAAGGGGTTCTCTTACGGGATCCCCTTTTCTACAACAGAGATGGATTTTGCTTCCTAGAGAAAGAATGTATTACCGCTACTTATAGACAAAATGGCCTCTTTCAGGTATAGAATGAATTTCCTAGATTTTCTACCTACAGAAGGAATGGATTCCTTTCTCCCATCTACAACAGGGATACATACCTATATGAGGAATGCCTTCCTTTCTTCAACCTATAACAGGAATGGTACCAACTGTCTTCAGGTTAAGAGACTGGGGGCTTGTCTGGTCAGAGAAATTTGAGATCAAGGTCAAGGTGGAGTCTGATACTTGGGGCAGTCCTTCATGGATAAGTATTTTTGTGAAAAATTGAATGGAGCACACTCTTGGTAGTTCCTCAAAGAGACCATCTCAGGGTTTCTCATTCGAGTTCCATCTTGGTCACCACTTATCATGAAGGAAGTTCATAAAGACTGAGGCAATAAGAACATATTGATTCATTAGCAATGCTGGTAAATGACAAAACAATCAGGTCCAAGACTTCCTAGGTAGGTAAAAGGACACAATTTAGGAGTTTACAGATCCTTCTTTTAATCAGTAATGAGGAAAAATTCAGTTTAAACAAGCTTGAGTAACATTGGTGCTCTTTCTTCTGACTGGCTAGAGTTTTAAAAATTTTGTGATTATCTCCAGAACATCCTGAAACCTATTATAAACATCCTGGAACATCATGTGGTTATCAGAAGAAATTCTACAAGACACACAGAACATCTCTTGGTCAGCACCTTATTACTCATTTCTCAAAATTGTCTCCCCATCTTAATTGCCCATATTCCACATTCTATCACAGGATCTTATATAACTATTTAGTTTCATATGATAAATTTCTGCTTTCGAATTATTTGGTGTCATATTATCAGTAGTCAACTTTTTGAGTTAAAAGTAGTAAGAATTGTATCAAACTTATTAGCACAGCTTAAAATTGTTTTCCAGAATAATTGCACCAATTGTTAACTCCACCAAAATTGTCTTTTTTTCCATGCCTCTTTCAACATTTGCTATTGTAATAGGAATGCACACACTTGTTGTATTTTTAAATTTTTTTTTTCTTATCACTGATGCCAAAAAAGCTTTTCCCAGTTGGTTATTGCTATTTCAAAAATGTTGAGTAATGGAATTTTAAAAATCTTATCAATAGGAATATGTTAGATTCAACAGTTGTAACTAAAATATGTTCAAAATTTAGTCAAATTACTTAAATTCATATTTCATTTTATTTATTTTATTTTATTTGTGTGAGAAAGTTGGAGGCAGGGGGAATGCCAAAATCTTTCTATATAAGAATCCTGTGTCCTTTGCTTTGGAAGATGTATCTGGCTAGGTCACCTTTCCAGGACAGGTATAAAACAGCAAGAAACCTATCTTACTGAACCTCTATGAAGTAGAAATAGTAACAGACAAGGCCTGATTATCTATCTACAATACCACCTAGCTAGCCCATATTACACGACTGGTGATAATAGAATTCTATCATACTTGAGCTGATTGAAGAATAACGACCTCTACTTTCTATTTGGAATAAGGCAGTACCATCTATATTTTAGAGGATTAGCTCTAAAAATGGTATTTTTACATCCACAGATTCCCATAAATCTCATTATGAAACTTTCTCCCCAGAGGTTGTATATCGTATAATAAAATCACCCATTTTCTGTTTGGACTTAATATTGATTTCAGAAAATATTCATAGAGGGTAATGTGTGTCAAACAGAATGTGCCCTCAGTAAAGTGAACTAATGACTGGGAAACCCATTGCATGATACCTGAGGAGGGCTATTAACAGTGCTGGAAGCTGAGTACAATGAAAAATTAAATGACTGTCGCTTACAGGTGCAATTTATTATAGAAATTAAAATAAATTTGAACAGTGACTGGGATGTCATCTATCAGCTCTGAAAGGATTTGTTTTCGATGATTTATTTTGCAGTTGAGAAGTGCCAAGATGCTTTTCCAGGAAAAAAAAAACAGTGGGTTCTGTCTCTAATTGCTTGTGACCTCATTTGCTCTCAGGAGCCAGCATTTCAGCTGCCCTGGGGTAAGTTGGGGTGGGGGTGAGGAAGGAGAAGTGGGATAGAGAGAGAATACATATCCCCACAGTGAATAACCAGAAATTTCTATGGAAGATGTAACCCAACCAATAATGCTAAGAGCAATAAGTATTTTTAATTAGAACATATTTTGCTTCAGATAATGAATGAATGATTTATTTCAGAGAAGAAGAAGAAGATGAGGAATAGGGGAAGGGATGTGAGGAAAATGGATTCTGCTGGCATTATAGACACTCAGCAATGCAACCGGGGATTTTGAATATGCATGATCCAGGACCTAGGTGCTATGATCTTTAGGCTGGGCAAGAGGAAAAAGATAAGATGCCTAGTGCTAGGCATTTTTGTGCACTGGCACCCAGGTTACATCAGGCTCTCAGTCATCTCTCCAATTTTTCAGTGTAGGATACTTGGGTTATTGTACACTTCAGAGTCATAGGAAGATGGGGAAGATGGAGAGCTCTCTGTCTTGGAGCATACTTAATTGAGATTCTTAGCAACCGTATGGAAGCTTTGGATGAGCCTGCTTCCTGTTCTGTATACCTCCTCAATGATGAATTTGTATCATGTGATGGTGGAATCCCCTTTTTCACTATTAACACAGAAAGGTTTGCAGTGAGAGATGACAAATTCCATCATTAACTGCTGAATCAGGCCTCAATGGTAAATATCCAAAATGTACAAAAAATGGCAGATATACAAAAAATCACTTTGCTTTCTTCCTTTAGTCTGAATCATTAAGGATTGCTTTGACCTGTGTCGGGTAAGCTAGTTGGAGATGGGCCACATGATGTAGAAAAGTTTGATATCTCATTTGGGTGCTTTTGATTGGTTTCCCAAACATAATGTCATAATGAAAGTAGGGTGCAAAATATACAGACTATGTGTGGCATCAAAGTTCCCCAAAGGAAGAATTCAGGAAAAGGAGAATCCAAGAGAAACGGCAAAGCAAAGGTACTAGGAAGAACAATCATCATCCTGACATTAAAAGCCCTCATTAATAGACTCCTTTCTATCTTCCATAATTTCCCACTATTCCATGATATGAGTTCTGCAATATGGACAATAAGTTATAATTCACATTCTTGTGGTACATATTTTTGCTTAACTATTTCTAAGATTTTGTTCACTTTTTTCGACTGCCTGTAATGCCTTAACTCTCATCTTTATGTATCCTTTTAGGTTTAAAAATCAGTCCTCATAGAGTCTACCTTGACTATCCTGGTCAGAAGAAACTTTGTTATGATATTGTAATATTTGCTACAGCCACTAATATTTTTTTAAATATTAAAATTGAGATAAGATCTAGAAACTACCTATTCTTCCCTTATGCAAAACTAGAACTGTAACAATAAACACAATCAAAATAAAAGTAGTTTTCCTGCAAATAAGTCAGTAAAGTATTTATTAAGTGCCAGCTTTGTTCCAGGAACTGTTTTAAATGTTAGGGATACAAAGAAAGGCAAAAGACAGTCCCTATCCTCAAGGAGCTCACTGGAACTTGAAGGAAGCCAGAGAAGGGAGAAGTGGCAATGAGAAAAGAGAACATTCTAGGCATGGGAATAACCAGTGAAAGAGCCATGAGTTGGAACATGGAGTCTCTTCCTGAAGGAACTGCAAGCAGGCCAGCGCTAACAGCGTACAAAATATCTGGCACAGACTAAGATATAAGAGGATAGGAAAGATGGTGGTGAAGGAGCCAGGACATAAAAGACTTTAAATATCAAACATATTATTTTATATTTGATATTAGGAAATCAGTGGAGCTTATTAAGTAGGGAAATGTGCTATGCAATTCAATATTTCTATCTGTTCCTTCAAACTCATCACCCTATCAGTGAAGTGGGGTTAATGCCAGGAATTAAAACTTAATAATATTATTCACTCCTATTACACTCATTAATTCATTTGCTTTTTAATTCATTCATTGATCATTTCTCTAGCTTATTTAGTAATATCTTTACAGCTCAGCTAACATTACTGTCATTACCATTGTGCTAGTTATTTGGAGTTTGTGTGTGTGTACACTATCTCACCTCTAAAATTATAAGAACCTAGAAAGGAGGGATTTTGTCTACCTCGGTGCAAATCTCTTTAGTATTTGTCCTTCTGCCTCATGAGGAATAGGCTTTCAATAATACTCACTGAGTAAAAAGAAGAATGAGTAAATAATTGCTGCAGAAATATTTTCAGAGCCTACAAGAGAAGGATGAAATTGGAATTCTGGCAGTAGCCGTACCTTTCTGGTGGCAGTATTGGAATGACGGGAACAGAAGTTGAGGTAACAAGCATAAATATTCTGAGTTATATAATTCAAGAGGAATATCTATAAATAAAAATTCAGGCCTCTTGCAGGAGAACTGTTTTTAGCTCTGCATCATTAGACATGTAGGAATAAAAGGAGGTAGGGTAGGAGGGCGTGTGTGTGTGTGTGTTACAATGTGTGTATGTGTGTGTGTGTGTGAGTCACTTGGACAGCAAGGAGATCAAATCAGTCAATAGTTAAAAGAAATTAATTCAGGATAATCACGGGAAGGGCAAATACTGAAACTGAAAACTATTTTTGTAAAATAATGAAAGATAGGACTCATTGGAAAATAATCTGATGCTGGGGAAAATGAAGGAGGAAGGAAAAAGGGACAACAAAGGATGAGATTTATAAATAGTATCATGGAAACAATAAACATCAACTTGGACAGACTTTAAGAGATAGTGAAGGATAGAAGGTCCTACAGTGTAACAGTTCATGGGGTCACAAAAGGTTGGACACAACTAAATGATTGAATAACAACAGCAAATATATATACATATATACATATATATGTATATATATATATATGTGTGTGTGTGTATGTGTGTGTGTTCATATATATATACATGTATATATATATATAAATATATATACGTATATATATATCTTCTATTTCTATACAAATTGGTCTCTGAATCTTTTTCATTAAAATGTGAATGTTTCAAAAACATTTCATCAGTTTAAGCTCTTCTATATGTATTATAATGAAAGGAACAAGAAATGTAAATTTTTGCATATCCAGGAAATCAATGATTATCTCTCTCAGATCATGGTTTCTTTTAAATGTTGAAAATCTTGAATATCAATCTCTTAAAGTCAGCAGACAACCTATCAATTTTTCTATTGAATTCCATTCAATTTTAGTAGTAGCCAATTAAGTCCCAATTAAAAACAGTTTCTCCCTCTTAATTTAATTAATCCTCATCTCTATCAATAGCTTTCATTAATTTCAATTACTTTCAATAAACTTTCAATTAAATCCTTTTATCACTAATTATTTTCCATAAATTTTAATCAGGTCCCATTGAATGCATTTGATGGCCCTAAAACCAATATTGTATACATGATGACAGGGTATCTTTTCTGACTTGGGAGAACAGATACTTGGACTAATTTATACTATTTAAATCAATTTGGCACATTACAGGGCAAAAGAAAAGAGCAAAAGTCTATACTTCCAGGGCAAAGCCACTGCTAGATCTGCAGTTACTTAAATAGAACGCAACAAGATCTTTTTTGTTGTTGTTGTTTAACAATTTGTGTATAGCTCTACCATACCAGAAATGGTATTATCAAATATGTGGAATCAATAAATATAGAAACCCACCACATTTGATGATGGACTGAGCATGTGTAATAGTAATTAGTTTAGCAGGATACTTAGCACTTAGTACTAAGTGCCAAGTGTGGAAGGTGCAAACTCTGTCCCACTGTTGAGAAGGCATGAACTCCCCTGTTGATGTGGAAGAAGGGGATTGGCTGAGGTGTGTATATAAGCAAGAATTCCAGAGACAGAGACAGAATTGGAATTTTGCTCCCCTTGAAGGAAGAATCCTGGAGACTGAAGCCAACTGAGGCAGAGAGCATCTGAGAGACAGAATTTGAATGCTGCTCCTGCTGAAGGGGCAGAGAGAGAGAAATAG
>JAQQSU010000122.1:0-2500 GCA_028627135.1 Pseudochirops cupreus
GCCTGGAGCCACAGGCTCCACGTGACCACATTCAGCCTATTAGGGAACAGAGTATACTTCCAAATATCCAAAGGTCCTCAGAGTCACGTAGCCAGTTTAGCAAAGGGCCTAGGGGCAGGGAAGATCTTCAGATTCCCATAACACCCCTCCATTCACGGTGATTTCATACTGCTTGCATCCATAGGAATATAGCTCAGATTTTTAATTGTGAGACAAGGACAAAGGAGATATTCCCAAATGAAACAGTCCCAGAAAATGCCATTTTATTCCCTCTGTGAAGGAACGATGATCATGGTGTGCCTTCTACTGAATTCACGCTGCCTGTGTGCCCTGGTGAGGAACCACAGCATCTCAGAGCTGAAAGAGCCCTCAGGGGCTCACTGCACAGCCAGGCCCCTTCCGGCCTCCCCTACACAGAGTCAGTTTGTGGGAAGACCCACCACCTCCCATGGCATCCCACTCCGCCTAGGGTGAGCCAATGACATCTTCTGAGCTGCCTGTGGTCCTTGGGGATGGATTTTTGCTGATTCCACCCAACTCTCCCATGCAGTGAACACCATTCCCCATTTTGAGGACAGCAGACTGCATGAGTTGTGCAATCTCTGGATATGCAACAGTAAAATGAACCAATCCTAATTCAACTGAGGTCAATTCGATTAACTGAATGTTTTTTCTATCCCCTGCCCTCAGACTGTTGTTGTTTGTCCTTAATTTTTTTGGGGGGGGGGGGAGCAATTTAGGTTAAGTGACTTGCCCAGGATCACATAGCTAATAAGTGTCTGAGGTCAAATTTGAACTCAGATCCTCCTGACTACACGGCCAGTGATCTACCCACTGTGCCACCCAGCTGACTCTGTCCTTCATTTTCAAAGAGGACCAATGACATCACAGTATGGTAAACATTCACTGAACACCCACTATGTGTCAAACACTGTGCTAGCCTCTGGCTGAATTGTCCCTGTCCTTATGGATCTCACTTTTATGAGAGGAGACAACCTTTACTTAAATGAATACACAACAAAGGAAACCCAAGCTTATTTTTGGAAGGAGACACAAGGAGGTGGGGATGAGATCAGGAAAAGCCTCACCTAGATACAGCATGACTTGAGGTGAGCTTTGAAGGAAACCATTTTTCCAAGTTCTGAAGATGAGCCTCTTTGATGAAGGAGATAGAAACCAAATGGCCCTTGAGTAGCTCCATTTCTATTCATTTCTTCTGTGAGGAAACATCCTATGAAACCACTTTTATTTTGTCCCTGTCCCATCTTCCTAGTTTCTTGCCCCCAAATCTGCTTTTATCTTTAATGACATTCTACTGGGGAGATGCACCATGTACACAAATGAGTAAATACAATATAATTTCAGGAGAGAAAGAGAGTCAGGGATGTGCTCGAGCACATGTACTGGTTTGGCTCTATAATGGTTACATTTTCGGTGTGAGCATTTATACTGCAATAATCAGCAAAGGCTACACATTCAGGGTTTGATTTATTGTTTTGTTGATTGTCTAGACTTAAAGTGATAAGAAACACGCTAATAATGCAGATTAAACTTAAACATTTATCCTGTGTGCTTTCCTTCCTCCCTCCCTCCCTTCATTCCTTCCTTCCTTTCTTCCTTCTTTCTCTTTCTTTCATTGTTCCTTCTTTTCTTTTTTCTCTTTCTTTTCTTCTTTCTTTTTTCCTTCCTTCCTTTCTCTCTCTCTCTCTCCCTCTCTCTCTCTTTCTTTGAGTCAGTTTAAACATCTGTACTTCCTTTCTTTGTTTCTTCCTTTCTTTCTTTGAGCCAGTTGTTAAACATCTGCCTGTACAGCCCTGGAAGGATTTCTCACCATGGAAGGGTTGGGAAAGGTCTATGTGGAAAGTAGCAGTTGTAGGAAAGTCAGGATCCTAAGAGGTGGCGGGTTAGGGGTTCCAGTGGAAGTTTAAAAAAAAAAGCAAGCAAGACTGTGGTGTCACCAACCCAGATCCTAACCATAAGTTACATGACTAGAGACACGTCAAGGGAGACCAGCATTGGGCACAAGTGCACAAAATAGATGTATGAGTCTCCAGCTTCACCTCCAAATTTATTCACATCTTTTCCATTACGCTCAACCAAAATGAGAAGTTACCATAACAACTGACTCATCAACTGAAACTCTGAAAAGTAGATCATCTCTGAGGTACATGCATCAGATCCATGTACACAGCTGAGCACTTTGGGGTTTAAAATTTTTTAAAAGATTAATTTTTTGTGGCTCTTTTCTATAAAATTAGAATTGCTAATAGGTGATTGGGGGAAACGACTTCAGTTTTATTAAGGAAAATTTCGAACCAATCACAATTGTAAGAATGGAGTGTCAGGGAAAGAGAAAGAAGACAGTGGCTTTTGTTTTTGCAGCTACTGACAATGAGCCCAAATTTTCTTTCTTTAACTTATTTTGGTATTTCAGTCTTTCTTCTTGTTTTTGGATATTTGCACCTTTAAAATAGCTTTGTCTTCATTTACTACTTTCAAA
>JAQQSU010000122.1:7500-52411 GCA_028627135.1 Pseudochirops cupreus
GTCCTCTTTGAGGATGAAGGACAAAAACACCGCCACCAAAAGCTGCTCATTCCTTCATGGAGTGGGCACATAATGGGTTCACATTATTTTCCGGTCATACATGTCGTGACCCAGGAAACAAACATGAAAAACAATGTCGCATTTGCGTGTTCCTTTAAGATTCGCCCTGCGCTTTCCTCACAGTGATCCCGAGCACACAAGTTAGGTGTTATAACTCCCATTTTACCGATAAGGAAACTGAGTCTATGAGGGATTCGCTGATCTGAGTTACATAAGAAATAAATGTAGGAGTCAGGACGCATACCCTGGTTTCCTGATTTCTCATCTAATGTCCTTTTCCACTGTGCCACACTGACTCATGGGAAAATCCCTTAAATTTCCTCAGCCTCAACTTCCTCGTCTGCAAGATTAGGACAATGGAAGCAAGGAGAGGTAGTATCAGGAGTGCTACAGTTCAGAATGGGCCACGGCTGGTGAAGAAAACTAGATACAGCAACAAGTGTTCTGTTTCTGTTTTTAGCTATATTGGGGTAGGGGTGGGGAAGAAGGACAAAGAATGTGAAACGACCATAGCTTGGGGTAGTTGGGGTGATGACAGTTGATGGAGAGAAGGCAGATCTGTTTAATTTGCTTGTGTTTTCTCTTCCAGGGAAAATGACTTTTGACCTGATTAAGAACAGAATAAAAATGGCTAATAGAAAGTTGATACTTAGGATAAGGAGGGGGCTAGATAGTAAGGAAGCAACTAGATGCCCCTGAGTAGTCCAAATCATCAGAGCCATATCCTAGGATAATGAAGGCACTGAAGGAGCTGATTGTTGAATCACTGTCCGTGAAAGATTGTGAAGAACAGGAGAGGTGCCCCATAGGACCAAAGAAGAACAAATATTCTGATTTTCAAAAAAGGAAGGGGAATGGAAACTTCAAAATGTAGATTGGTGATCTTGACTTTGATACTTGGAAAATTCCACAACATGTTGTTAGAAGGATGGTTAGAGAACATTTGGAAAAGGAGAGAGTGATCACAGAGAGCCAACTAGCTTCATGAAGAATGAGTGATGCTAGGCTAACAATCTTTCTTTCTTTTTTCAACAGGGTTATTATTAGATTAATAGATCATGGAAAGGCTAGATGTATAGTTTATTCCAATTTTGGCTAGACATTTGGCAGTGTATCCTATGCTTTTCACATGGAAAATATGGAGAGAGGTAGGTTAGACAGTGGTACAGTTAGATGGATTCCAAATTGGTGGAGGACTGGCCCCAAAGAGTAGTAATTAATGACTCAGCGTCAACTAGGAACAAGGTTTCTAATGGAGTGCCTCAGGAATCTTTGCTTCTTTCAAGTTTATTTACCATTTTTATTAATGGTGTATATACTGGCATGGATGGCATGGTGATCAAATGTGAAGATGACAAGAAGCTGGCAGAGACCACTAACATGCAAGGAGACGGAATCAGGGTTCCAAAGATCTTGACATGAAAGATAATAAGTTGTGTCTTGTTTGTGTTTAGTTTGGCGAGCATATGGGATATCCTGTTTGAAATGTCTTAATAGACATTTAGTTGGTAACAGACAAGAGTTGGTAATGTGGGACAAGAGCTCTGAATATAAATGAGGGCTGGGTCTATTCAGGGGTCATCTGCAGGGAGATGATCATTAAGTCCATGGGAGCTGATGAGAACACCAAGAAAGAGATGGAGAGAGACAAGGAGGCTTCGGCCAGAGCCTTAGGGGGTACACTTATAGTTAGGGGCCATAACTCAGCAATGCTACAGCAAAGGAGACATTCAAAGGAATAGACAGGTAGGATGAGAGCTAGGAAAAGTGTCACAAAAAACAAGTGTCAAATGCTGCAGAGAAGTCAAGAAGGAGGAGAAACAGAGAAAGGGTCGTTAGGATTTGGCAATTAGTGGATCCCTGGTAACTGGGGAGGCCACAGTTGTGATTAAGTGAGGAGATCAGAAGCCAGAGAGCAAAGGGTTGATAAGTGAGGGAGATGAGAAGAAGCCAAGGGAATGAGTCTATATTTTATAGGGCTTTTTTCAAAGAGTTTGGTTGAGAAGGGGGTGGAGAAATCTAAGAATATTGCTTGACGGGATGCTGGTCTAAGGTTTTTGGGGTTATTTGAGAGCTGGGCATATTTGTAGGCAGTAATTTTAGAGCTGGGCATATTTGTAGGCAGTAGGGAATAAGCCTGTAAAGAAGGAAAATATTTGAAGATTAGAGAGAGGGTAGACAGGTGATTGTGGGGACCATTTGCCAAAAGATGAAGGAGGAGATGGGGTCAAGGGTACAAGCAGAGGGGGTGGTCTTGGTTAAGAGAAAGGCTACCTCTTTATCAGTCTGGATTAAAGGAAGAGGCAAAGCAACATTATGTCAAGGGGATTTGAGATAAGAATGAAGGGAGAAGGAGTTCACTAAGTGAACCTCTAGAGAGTGGTTTCTATTTTCCTGGTTGAGAGGGTTGAAGGAGGGATGGTATGGGAGGCTTCAGGAGAGATGGGAAGGCTTGGAACAGCTGTTGTGGGGCAGAAAAAAATAGGGAGGGGTAAAAAGATGACTCTCCTACAAGAAGAGCCTTGTTGAGAATCAATAGTAGACCCAGTTAGCACTGTTAAATGACTCATCCAAGCATCATTCAGCAGCATGTGAGTAGGAACAGGGGAGATGGGTAATGGGAATAATCCAGGGAAGGGATTTGGTCAGGCCTCAGCTACAATAAGACAAGGTGCTTGAGATTGAAGGACATTGGAAACCTTAACCCAACAAGCTCATTATTAAATTAATAAATTAAGGAAAGACTAGATACATAGTTTACTCCAATTTTGGCTAGACATTTAGCAGTGTCTCCTATGCTTTTCACATGGAAAATATGGAGAGAGGTCAGTTAGACAATGGTACAGTTAAATGGATTCCAAATTGGTGGAAGACTGGCCCCAAATAGTAGTAATTAATGACTCAGTGTCAACTAGGAACAAGGTGGAAGACTGACCCCAAAGAGTAGTAATTTACTTAAAGAGTCAGTAATTACTAACTAGTCAAGATGAGGAAAGGAGAAGAGGGAAGCTAGAGCAGGATGATGACCTGGCAGAGTTGTAAAGGGTGGATGGACTGGGGTCCAGGGCAAGACAAAGAAGAGGGTTATGAAGCACCAGGAGTGGTGCAATATTGTAAACTTATAATTGCATAAAGGATTTTCTGAATTCTTGGTGACTGCCACCATCATTCAGCTACCTCTCCTCCTTCAAAGTTTACTCTATTCAGATTTCATACCCAATCTAGGTCCTTACAAGGGGGCCATGTCCAGTCATCCTGATATATAACTATCCACTGGACCTAGATGGCTCCAGAACAGAAAGTGAGGCTAGTGACTTTGCACAGTCCTCCCTCACTTAAATCCAATTCATTTGCATGTCATGGCATCACCTCCCTGATGTCCTGGTCCTCTTTGAGAATGAAGGACAAAGAACAAGATGCTTACAAGCATTAGATTGTAAGAGCCTTGAGGTCAGGGACTGTCTTTTGTCTCTTTGTATCAACAGAGCTTAGCAGAGTGCCTGACACATAGTAGATTGTTATTTAATGTTTATGTCTATATATCTATAGATACATAAATAATACTAATATTAATAAGTACTATTAATATATTAGAATATAACATGGTATATTAATGCTAATAAATGCAAACATAACAAAATATTAATAAAATAGAAAAATTGATTTCTATTGATTGATTGATTCTAGTGGCAGTTGTCTACTGCCCCCACCCCCACAGGTCATTTTCCCTCTTTTGTCATGGGCAGCTCCGGATTCAAAATCTTCCCTTCCACCCCAATTCCTGTCCCTTCACCAGGGGTCTTCAATATGTGTGTTGTTGTTACTTCACACACTCAACCTCTTCACCTCTCACAACCCATATCTTCACTACACCTTAGCCATCCATAGGAATGGTCACACCTTTGACTTTGATATTCTCACAAATGTTCCCACTTTCTGTGATCAAGCCTCCTAATCCTGTGGCTCTTCCACAAAGCCCTCCCCCTTCTCTCATAGGTAACTTCCTCCTGGAGTCTCCATTTTGTCAATACTGACTTAACTTCATTTCTGGCTGGTGACACAGTGCTGGCTGGCAGTCAGAGACTGGGGTTCAAATTTGACCTCTGTGACCCTGAGGAAGTCACAACTTTTGTTTGCCTCAGTTTCCTCAACCTTAAAATGGGTATAATAATAACACCTACTTCTCAGGGCTGTTGTGAGGATCAAATGAGATGATATTTGTAAAAAGTGCTTAGGACAGTGTCTGGCACATAGTAGACAATGTATATACATATATATATATATATATTCTTATCCCTCCCCACTCTTCCCTTCTGGTCCTTCTTTGAACTGCAAAACCACGTTCCTATGTAGGGACCTTTATTCCACACCACCCTCTAGCTTTCCGGGTCCTTTTTGCCTCCAAATGTAAACTCCTTGAGGGCAGAAATTATCTTTTGCTTTGCTAATGTTTGTATACCTAGTGCTTGACACAGTGCCTGATACATATGTAATAAACACTTAATTATTTGTTCCTTCCTTCTCTCCTTCCTTCCTTCCTATTCCTTGCCTCTTTGCCTTATAGGATTGTTCTGAGGAAAGTGCTATCACCATTGGATTAGTCTGATTGTTATTGTGTAGAATGTCAACCTTGGATTCACCGGACAAGAGCTCAACTTTCCACCTAACTGTACCTATGTTAAGAAGTTCCACGTTCAGGTTTAATTAATTCTTTTGGAATTCTGGTTAGACTTTCTGGACAGTATAGTACTGTACACAGAATCATGGCATTGAATTCAGAAATCCACATTCGTAAGGTCTTTGGTCTAGATCTGAAATTGACTTCAGAAGCGTCTGGTCCAACTCCCTCATTTGACAGAGGAAGAAACTCTCTCTACTACAAGGCTAACAGGTTTAGACATTTTCCCATCTCCTTTAATCTCTGGGTCTTGAATTCAGCCTCTATCTCCAGCTCATTTGGTCTTGATATCACTCCATAGAAGTGCTTGATAATTTTAGTAGCATCATATAGCAGCTAACGGGTCCATATAAACAAGAGTCTTCTGCGCGTCTACATCGGCCAATGGACAAATATTTATTTAGTGGCTACTGTGTTCAGGGCACCTTGTTAGGAGTCACTTTCTCTGTACAAAGCAATGACCTCCAGAGCAATGAACTTGGATTAACCCAAGGCTTAACCCAAGAAGCTGGCATCAGGAAGGCGCTCATCCCACTGGGTGACGTCTCTGTTTTCTTTTCTACGCATCTGACTAAAAGTCTAAATAAGCTTGTGAGAGTTACCCTGTCTGTGACCTCTACTACACTGCTGTAATCTCATTTCTCCACCACCACAACAGGGCTATAAAGTAGTGATTAATTTGTTTGCCGATTTTGCAATTAAAAACCCTGGGCTAGTTCTGAACATGCTGATTCTATTAGACTAACAGGGAGTGCCGGAGATGTGGCACTAATTGTGATAAAGGGGGTCTTGGTGTGTCTGAAGCACATCCCCATTAACTTGGTTTAATGAGGCATCACTTTGGAATTAGCATTTCACTGTACAGAATTCTTCTTCACTGTCAGAGGGCCGCTTTTAAACTTGAGACATTTCTTCATTCCATCTCACATTTCTCCTAGAAGAATATGTCTTAAGTTTGAGTAGGGGGGAACTGATCCTGACGCTGGATACTGGGGTGGGATTTCTTGCTTCGATCTCTCGATGGGTTATGAGTTTACATTATGAAATGAGAAGTTGAACTCGAGTCATTTAGTCAGAGCCTGCACTTCCATGATTGACTCAAAGATTTGTTGATTGGTTCACAAGTCCATTTCCTTAACAACTGCTTCCCGTGGAGTTCTGGGAGGCACTTTCATATTATGCCCTTTCAAAATCCCAGGGAGCATATTCAGAGCCAATGCAAAACCCTCTAGTAGAATTTCTGCCTGCTGGACAAATCACTCACCCAACATCCCGTCACTAATCCCCAGCCTGATTACCCATCAGGCAGGAAATCTCACAAGATTACTTACTACTATATGCATTTACTACTAAAGGAAACTTTTCTTGGGACACGAGGATGCATGTTGATGAAATAACTCAGAATCTTGGCCAATATGGACCACAAGACAAGTTGGCCTCCATTAGCGGTCACTTTCCCCAGGTCTCCCTCCACCTGCCACCATAAAGCATACCCCTGTCCTAGGCTTTTAAACTGACATGGATTTCCATCTAGAAAGACATTCTGTAAGGGAACTAAACTTTGTGAAGTTAATTAGAATAGCGATTGCTTTCCATTCCTTAGCTAGGGGTGTGAGATGGGAGAAGAAAGCTTTCAGTAAATGGGGAATCTTCCATTTCAAGGAAGGAACATGGAGGGCTCCTAGGGCGAGGGCATTAGATAATGTAATCAACTCAAGTGAGTCAGACTCTAAAATTAAAACAGATCAGGTTGTCATATTACATTTTAAAGCAATTACCGATGTTTCAACATGTTCCTCCCCACTTATGTGCCAGCAACCAGTATTAATATAGCAGCTTATCAAATGGACTGGGGGAGAACTCCTACCACCTTGCGCTCAGCACGCTATGAGTGTTCACTACAAAAGTTATCTCTTAAACTTTTGATTTTTTTTTAAGTTATGTCCTTCTCCTTAGTGATGAAGGAAGACAAGAAGGCTTGCGTGTGCCCTTTGGTTTTCATTCTGTTTCATGTGATTCGGGAATGTCGGCTGAAACTTATCTAATGTCAGTAGACGTGACAACCTTAGGTTCCACCTTACAACCTGAGGCTCCAAATCTGTCTCCTTGGGGACAGGAATGGGACCTGTGATTTTATCAGTATGGGATATTCCCAGGTGGGGAAACTCCCTCTTAAACAGTGCAGGCTGTCATCTGTTAAGCCACTACCCTGAGAGTCTCTTATCCATCAGGTATCAGAGGTATCAGAGGTGAGACTTAAACCTGGGTCTTTTAAACTCTGAAATCAGCTCTTTAAACTATCTGCCTCTCATGATGCCTCTCTCTCTCCTCAGAATGGAAACAAGCCACTCCAGAGAAAAGCCAAACCTGCTGTAATTATCTGTCCTGGAAAACTGTAGGATTTGGTTCTAACGTATGGCAAAAAGTGGCCACCAAGACAATGACAAGAACCTTTACCTACCACCTTTCACTTTCCCCCCTTCTCACCTTGCTCTTCAATTGGTCAGCCAGTCAATCAATAAGTATTTATTAAGCATTGTGCTAAATGCTGGGGATAGAAAATTGAAAATGAGACATTCCTTGCCCTCAAAGAGCTTACGTTCTATTAAGGGAAATAGACATGCATGTATTTGTCAGATATTTGCAGAGTAAATACAAGGTAATTGGTAGGGGAAGGGGAAGGCTGTATTAGCTGGAAACATCACTACCCTCAAGGGATGATTCCTTATTTCATTGCCTTCTTGCACCCATGTGTTCCCAGTGTGACAAGAGATGTCTGGGTGACCTCATCTGGGACAAAATTGACTTGCTTTATTTCTTCATTTATAGATTTCCTTCCATTCCCTAGTCCACTGTAGGCTTCCTGGCCACAGAAGGAACCCAAGAATAAGCATATGGTTTGACAGCTGGGTCTTAGCTAATAGCCAAAGAATTTTGTGTTCTAACGCTCAAAAATGTCACATCAGTCATTTGATGGGGCCTGTTTGATGGGGCAATTATAAGAGAATTGTACAAAACCTGATTTCCAATTATTCAAAACTCTTCTCAGCATGGCCCAAACCTGTCTTTCCAAATCAATTTCATATTTCTTCACTCTAACCTTCTACACTTTACCTATCTTGCTGTTTCTGGTACAGGACATTCTGTCTCCTGGCACTGTGAATTTGCACAAGCTTTTCCCATGCCTAGAATGATCTCCCTTGTACTTCCACCTTTTAGAATCCCTAGCTGCCTCTAAGGCTACGTTTGACGGCCATCTCCTATAGGAGGCCTATTCTGGGCCCCTCTCTCCAGTTGTTAGCCCTCCCCCACACAATCAGTTTGTATCTGCTCTGTATATATTTTATGGATTTTATGCGTGGCCCAATAATGTGTAATATGAGTCTTAGCATAAAGGATTATCTCATTTTTTCCCTTTGTCACCCCCCTGATTAACAGCATCCAACACACAGTAGGTACTTAATAAGTATTGATTGAAAAAAAGAACATAAATGACACCCTAGAAGAGAAAATGCTTTTCTTTCCTGGAGCCCTAACACCAATGATATGTAATTGCCAAATGTAGTATTTTATTATTTTGTTGATATGAAATATTTCAGTAGTTTAATTGTTTTTTTTTAACTTTCAAATAGACTGATTTGCATTTTGTGACAGAGAAAAGATGCTTACATCTCTATGGACCATTGCCAACTATTCCCAACCCTATTTTGGTTAAATTACAGCACCCAGATTCCAGTAACAAAGCACATTGATTTTATATTCAAAAAGATTTTTATATTTAGTCTGTTAACCTTTTGTAATTCCCACCCACAGCTCTAAACTGCAGAACATTTTTTATGTTAATTGTTGTCAGTGGGGTGTCTGCCACGGCCCCTTAGTAATTTAAACCCATTGAATCATAAGGCAGGTGCTTATGATTAGGGAACAGTTACTGTTAGACTGGCTGAAGCTATAGGTTTCAGACAATTCCTTGTAAATTGGATTTGGGAACATAACAAAGCCAGGCAGTTACAGATAACCTTAGATTACTTTTTTTTTTAACTACACAACTTCCGCACCCCCCTCCCCCGTGGGAATTGTCCTCTACAGATTGGAGTGACTCTTTATTTCCATCTTTTGAGATGAATGATGTTGAGTTTTCATATGAAGAAGTCAACTTACTAGGTTGTTGCTTTAAAATTCAGATGATCTGGTGTTGGTGTGGAAAAGTGTATACAAATACAGCCAATATGGAGGAATATATACAAATAGTTTCTAGAAATCTTACTGAGAACACAGAGCTAGGTGGGAGCTTAGAGATAGTTTAGTCTCACAGAGAAGGGAACTGAGCTGCCTACGGTCATGTGGTGAGTTGGTGCCAAAACAAACACAGGTCTCTTGAGTCCTAGTGTAGACTCTGACCTCTCCATGCAGGAAAGGAAATAATAAAGGATCTTATTGCTATTAATTTTTGTCTTAGACCTCTATTTTATTATTTCCTTCAAAAGATTATTACTATTTCTAAATTTTTATATTACCTTCATTTTCAAATATATCTCTTTTCTTCCCTCTACCCAAGGAGTCATCCCTTGCAACAAAGAGTAAAAAAAAAAAAAAGAAAAGAAAAGAAAACAGGGGAAAAAAAACATTTTGTCTAAACTAACCAAGATAACAACCAAGGTTGACGGTGTATACAATGTTCCATACCCAGAGTCCCCACTACAGCGAAGGAGAAATACATCTCTTTTCCTTACCTCTTCTCCCAGGTCAAATTCAGTTTACCTAGTTAGAATTGTTGTTACGTTTATGAAGATGTTACAGTTACAAAGTACTCAGTTTCACACTTTTATTCTTTCTGTTTACATTATAATTGTGTACCTTGTTTTCCTGGTTCTGTTTACTTCACTCTGCATCAGTATGTATAAATCTTCTTGCATTGCTTAGGCCTGTGTTTTAAACTACAAAATAAAGATCATTTAAAGACCCTTGTTTCTAAAGGAAAATAGAAGCTTCAGACTCCCCCCTCCCCCAGTCACCTGCTTAGTGAGGAACACTCTTGGGAGGGGGGGTTAAATTTTTTTAATTTTTATTTGAAACTGGGTCTCTCAGGTCAGAAATGCAAAAGCCACTTATGGGCCAGATCCCAAAGCTAATCAGTATGGCAGATTTCACCTGTTCTGCCTTTCTACCTAGGCCACTTTCTCTGTACTTAGGCAGCCTGGTGGTGCTCTGCTCCTAGCAGCTCAACATATCAGAGCCTGATTTAGTGTGGACACTTTGTGTGGCTTTTCCCTTATTGCAGCTCAGAACTCTTGAGCCCAAGGAATCCACCAGCCTCAGCTTCCCCAAGTAACAAGGATTCCAGGTATGGATTACCACTCCAGGTAGACAATATTTGTTTGTTTGCTTTAGTGGGCCATTAAAAAAAAAAGGCAAGTGTTCTCCTGGTGCCCAAGCTCTCAGATGAAAAGTGAAAGATTCAGTCAGGCCTCAGGATATTTTGTCTACAGTTATACGAAGCCTTAAGATGTTTTAGAACAGCCAGATGTTTGGAATCCTATAGACAAAACATCCTCCTCAAGGTATTTTGATGTCAGGGAGACACAGTCAGTGTCAAGTAGACAGGGAAGTTCAGGAGGTGAAGGCAAACTATCTGGTTGTGTGGAGCCCAGGAGACTGCTGTCCCCTAGTGCTGCATTTTAAATGGAACAGCCATGCAACCCAACCCTGCCTTTCCCTTTCTTCTGCCTTTGTCTTTCTTTCTTTCTTTCTTTCTTCCTTTCTTTCTTTCTTTCTGTTTTTTCTTCCTTCCTTTCTCTTTCTTTCCTTTCTGTCTCACTTTTTCTTTCTTTCTCTTCCATCCCTTCTTCCCTCCCTCCACTTCTCCCCTCCTTTCTTCCTGCCTTCCTTCCTTTCTCTTTTCTGTCTCTTTTATCTCTTTCTTCATTCCTTTTTTCTCTTTTCCTTCCACCTTTCCTTCTCCTTTCTTCTTCTCCTTTCTGTCTCTCTCTTTCCTTTCTCTTCTTTCCTCACTTTCCCCCTTCCTTCCTTTTTCTACCTTTCTGTCTCTTTTTTCTTTCTCTTTCTTCTTTCCTTCCTTTTTCTTTCCCCCTCCCTTCCTTTCATCCTTCCTTCCTTCCCTCCTTCTCTCCCTCCCTCCTTCCCTTGCTTCCTTCCTTGTTTCCTCCCTCTCTGCTTTCTTCGGAGAGTTTCACATTTGTAACCTAGGAAAGTTACTTTAGAAGCACCCATTAGATGAAAAGAGAAAGCCCTTTGGGGGCAGTTTTGTTACTGGTTTTGCAGGCAGACTGTGTTGCAGGGCAGGTTTCTAAACAAGCAAAGACAAAAGGTCAGATTGTCTTTGAATGACATATTCTCTGTGGTAATATTATTAAATATGTGTACATATATATATGCGTGTCTGACTTTTCAACACATTCCTTCAGAGAACAATAATTCTGCCCCCAGGCGAAGCCTTCTTGCATATATCAGACCACTTGTATGTGTGTATGTGTGCATGTGTGCGCGCACGTGTGTGAAGGATATTTCATAGAATCACGGAATGTCAGCATTGGAAAAAAGGTCCCTTGGGACAACCTAATCCATCCCACTATCACCATTTTAAATATAAGAAAAGTGAGACCTGGAGAGGGAAAGTGACTTGCTTGCCATTTCAGGACTTGTGATCGACAGAGTCCAGGACTTGAACCCTGGTCCTTTGACTCTGAGGATGTTCTGAACCACACAACACACCAACATGCTCCATTCTGTCCATGACCCAGAATGCTGAGGTCTCATAGACTGACTTCATGGGGATTCTCTCCCAAACTAGGCCTTTTGGTGACTGTTCTCAGAGCAATTCTGCCTTGGCTCATTTATTTGTTCTTTTGTTTGTTCCTTCCTTCCTTCCTTCCACAAATATTGATTGAGCTCCTCCTATTATGTGCATTATGTGGAAAGTACTGTGACTCTCTGCCAGAGCTAGGCCAGCTGCCATGCCCCCCCCCAGTTCCAGGGGCACCCCCTCAGAGGTTGGGGGCTTTACTCTCCCATTCCAGGAGTGTGCTCCCCACTCCCTGTACACATATTCTTAGGCACCACTGACTAGCACTCCAGTTTAAACACTTCACCAAAAATAGGTTTTACACAGGGATATTTACTTCAAAGATAGAGCAAGAACAGAACAACAGATATTTCTCCCCAATACCTTGGAAAGAGTGGGCCTAGCTTAGCATAATTTCTTTTTTCTTTTTTTAAATTTTAAATTGATTTGTTTATTTACTTTTAGTTTACAAGATTCAGTTCCACAATCCCTTGAGTTTCAAATTTTCTCCCCTCATCCCTCCCTCCCCCCATGGTGGCATGCAATCAAGTATAGGATCTGCAAACAGCATAATTTCTATCTAGCATTTGTCCCACCAAGTTGAGGTTCAAAGGCAGCATCAGTGCCAACAGGATTGAGTCCTGAAGGTCTCTTCTTACTTCTTAGGGAAATCACTTTGGGGCCAGCTCAACTCCCTGGACATCTGGACACCCAGACACGTGGACACCCGGACACCCAAACTTATGGGTGCTTGGACTCCCAAAGGCACCTAAATCTCACAAGGTCAGAGCCCCAGATTAGTCTCCTTCACTTAAAATAAGAAAATGAACACCAAGGCAGGTAAAGAATTAAGGCCCATATACATGGGAACACATTCCATTCTTGGAGGGAGAGGACCAAAGCATTGTCTCTCGCTAGACAGCATCAGTGAAAAGAGTCAAAGCAAGAGCAGAAGTCCAAGAAAGACATAATGAGACTGAGGATGACTAATGTCTTTTGAAAGTGTTTCTAGTTCCAGTTTTGCAACTACAGCCAATCAAAGAGGCTGCTGTCCCCAACGTGGTTAGCAGACTAGAACCAATTACAAGATGTCTTCAAAGGTTTGCAAGACTTTGGAAGTGCTTGAAAGTCTCTCCAAAACACTGGCATCATACTTCATCACAGGCTCTCTCCCAGAAGTGGGCTGTCCAGCCTGTTTCTCATGGGAAATAGTATCAGCCAAGGAAGATGATGCCCATTGTCCCGGGAACAAGGATTGAGCTGATTGTCCCCATTAGAATTACAGTGAATATTAGAGCCCATCAGATATGGTTTCTTCTCTCAAGGAGTTTATAATCTAATGGGGGTGGAGGTGAGAAAACAGGGTATAATCAGACAGACACCTTTAATTAGTAGCTTTAATCCAAGATGTGAAAAAAGGAAGTTGTCCAAGAAAGCAAATCAGTCTTTTGTCTTAAAGGCTAAGAAAGTGGGGTTGAAGGGTATCCCCCCAAAAGGAGCAACTCTTAACATTTTCTACCTCCTGACAACCCATCAAGATCCTTGGGCTTCACAGGCAGCATAATTTCAAAAGGAAAAGTGCCCCTGGGAAGAATAGGCTTGATCACTATGCCAACATCAAGTTCCCATGACCCCTGAGTCAGCTAAGGAAGGAGATGAAGTATAACATAGAAGCATTCGTTGTGAAGACCCAGGCCAGCCAACATCCAGATCAAGCAGGCCGTTAAGAGTCTGTGTGGCATATGGCCAAGGCCAGTGCATTGGTCTGACCAGATCCAGAGAAGTGGGACCACCCTCAGATTGTGGTGCTTTAGATGTCACCCACAAAAGTGAAAACAGTTCAGCTTTGAGAAGAGAAGGTACAAGAGGCCAGAGGAATCATCTGAATGTACAGAACTTTGATCATATTGATTAACAAATCCCCTCCTTCTCAATATTTACTCCAAGCGAGCTATACCTAACTGTCTAAGTGCAAGCCCCTCGTTAATGAGTCACACAGGAACAGGAGCTGGGACCCCCACTCCAGAGCTTCCACATGGTCTCCTGACTTAAATGTAATGACTGCGTGACTTGATATGACTGAGTGCAGTGATTGCTTTTTGGCTGGATGTATGTGCTACGAAAATCCCTCTGAGAAGGAATTTTATTCAAGTCTTAACTAAATATTCTATCACCTCCAGCAACCAGCATAGTGTTCTGTACACATTAGGCACTCCCTAAATGTCATTGACTTGAATGGAATTGACATAGTCATAGAATCTTAAGGTTTGGAAGGAGTTCCCAAGACCATCTAATGTGATCCTTATCCAAACCTTCCAGCCATCCCAAATAAGTGACGATCCAGACTTCTTTGAAGATCCCACTGCCAGTGAAAGACTCCCTCTTGAGGCAGTCCATTCTTTTTGTGGCAGCTCTATTTGTTATAAAGTTTTCCTTCTGTGGATAAATGCCTCTCTGTGCCTTCCATCCCTGAATTCTCTTTCTTACCTTGAGGACAAAGCCGAAGTCTAATCCCTGTATGACAGACGGCCTTTCAAACTCTTAAAGACGCTACTCATGTCAACTGAATTGAACTTAAATCCCATGCCCAGTGGCACAGGAATGGGGAAGAATGAGTAGTTTTGGGGGAGAAAAATGAGTTGACCAGTCTGGTTAAAGTAAATTTATTGTTGAAGATAAGGTTAGAAATGTTGGAGGATCTTTGAATATTGGGCTAAGAAACACAGACTCTCTTTGGTGGGCACTGTGAACCATTGACGTTTTCTCAAGCGAGGCAGCATTGCCCAATCCAAGCTGTGTCTCAGGGAGCTTGCCCTGGCAGCAGCATGCTTTGGCAAGGGAAAGGGTTGAAGGCAAGGAAACCTTCAGTTTACAGGCTGTTGCAATAATCCTGGTGTAAGGCAGTAAGGAATGAACTAGGGTGGTGTCTAGGAATGATTAGGAAGGGATGACCTCAGTTATTCACGGGTAAAGAGCCCTGTGCGAGACTCAGGGGAAAATAGGAAAAAAAAAATCGCCCTCATGCATAACTCAGGGAAAAATATTAAAAAATACTATAAATCAGTTTCTGTCCTCACACATACAGCAACTATTGCATGTCCACATTTCAAAAAAAGAAAGTATATTTTTAAATTATGTTTTGTGACAAGAATAATTTTTTGTTCAAGAAAAAGTCATCAGTCGTCATATTCATAGAGTTTACAATTTAATGGGGTGAGGGGAGGCAGTATGGTGCATATGCAAATATCTGAAAACTTTGGCATGGAATAGACTACGGAAAGAACAGAAGAACCATACAAGTTGTTATGAGAGGTCTGAGGAAGGAAATGTAATTTCTGAATGGGGGATCAGGGTAGGCTTAATTAAGGAAGTAGCATTTGAGCTGGGCTTTGAAGGATGGATAGGAATCCAGCAAGTGGAGATAAGGGGATGAGAGAGAGATAGAAGGAGGAGGAAGGTTTAGATTCTGAGGGGAAGGAACAATCAGTAGGCTTAGTAACTGACTGGAAGTAAGTGGCCAAGGTAGGCTATTCAATTCATGATGATTATGAACTTTCAAGTCTGGGTTGCTGAAAAATAAGCATAAAAATGGGAAATCCAGGTGAGGTAGGAGCAAGATGAAAAGATTACAGATTTAAATCTGGAAGAGACCTTAGATCAGGGTTTTTAATTTTTTGTGTGTCCTGGATCCCTTTGGTAGTATCTGGTAACACCTAGAAATCACGTCTCAGAATCAGTTTTTAAATGTGTAAAATGAAATACACATGATCATAAAGGAAATCAACTATACTGAGTTTTCAAAATATGTATATAAAAAATTTCATGAGCTCCAGGTCAAGAACCCCAGTTTAGTGATCATTTAGTGCAAAGGTTAGCAAACTATAGCCCGCAGAGAGCTGTAGGCATCATGAGGGCATCTTAGGACCCCCTAAATTAGATCACGCAGAGATCTGTGGTACTGCCACAGAAAGCAACTTGGCTGCCTTTATTTCAGATTCGGTTTCAGCCCAGCATCTGTATTCCAAGGCAGCAAACATGAATATAACACTGCCAGTGGTCCTTCCTGTTCTGTTGCTTCTCTTCCTAGAATTGTAAAGGCACCCCTGCCTGCCACTCACCCAAAATACAAAGAAGGGATGAACTCTCTTGGTTTGATATATTCAAAAGTACCTTGGTCTGGAAATGAAGAGATCTGAGTTCTAATCCTGATCTGCTACTGACTCACTGTGGGTCCTTCTTCTGAGTCTCAGTTTCTCTATTCAAATTCGATAAATATCTATCAAGTACCTACCTTGTGCCATAGAGCCATGCTAGGTGGTGGGGACCCCGAAGCAATAGCAGAGCAGTCCCTGCCCTCAAGGAGATAACACTGTACAGTTTGGGGTGAGTAGAGAAGTAGGGAGTTTGGGGTGAGTAGAGAAGAGTGAGTAGGGCAGAACAAGAGATTAGCCTTGGAAGGGCCCTCAGCTCTGCAGCAATCTGCAAATCTAATGAGATCTTAAATTCACCCAGTTCCACTCTGGTCTTCCTTCCTTCCTTTTTCTCTTTCTTTCATTCTTTCTCTCTCTTTCTTTCCTCTCTCTCTCTCTCTCTCTCTCTCTCTCTCTCTCTCTCTCTCTCTCTCTCTCTCTCTCTCTCTCTCTTTTAATTTTGAGTGGTTGCTGACTTTGTACTGTCTGCTCCATGTTTGTAAGTTCCGTGGAGCTGCTTTCCTGCATGGGCCAACCCAGGTAAGCTTTGGTTGTCTCAGCTTGCCACACTCCCTACTCTGACCCCACAGGCATTTTAGGTTGAGATGGACTTAAGAGAGTTTGTCTGGAACATACATTTTTTTTCCTGAGGAAATGGTGACTGAAATCTCAGCCTTCTCCTATTCAGATGTCTGAGCCAGCAGTCCAAGAAAACTATTTGTTAAATCTGCTGCCTGTGTTTTGCATTAGGGAAATGTGGGCTTTGCTATTGGAAACATACAGTACAGTTTCCTTATGGAAAATTTGGCAGCCTGACTCTGGGTGGTTCCATTTTATTAGAGGTAATTTGAACACGACACTCTCTTAGTTTGCAAACATCCGCTGGAGATTTTTAAAAGTATCAAGAGGTAGTCTCACCTAATTGTGTTTTCTTTTTCCCCCATTTTCATTTTAAATGAACACGATGCCTTTTTTTGATGTACCCAGGCTGGGTTGATCTTAAAAGAAGAACAGAAAGATTTTGCTCCAGTGTCACCAAGGGGAGGCCTGGATCTTGGCTAATAGGACCAGCCTGGTGCAGGGACACCAGATGGAGTCATTTCAGATGGAAAAAGCAGACAATGATTAGCCACTGAGGGGTCCTTGCTGCCAGGTGTGGATTTTATTCTGGTGGCTTCATTGGAGATGGTGTAAACTGTTGTCTAGAAACTCAACTAGAAACAGACTTGTCATTTTCTCAGCGCTTATACTAACAAACTCAGTCACTAAGTACCAAAGTATGATCTGTCCTCAGGGAAACCACAGTGGGTCTGGGTTCTTGCCATTTAAAAAAAAAATTGCAGAGCTTAATGCTCAGTTCTGGAGAGAGAGAGAGAGAGAGAGAGAGAGAGAGAGAGAGAGAGAGAGAGAGAGAGAAAGAGAGAGCGCTTAACTTTAAAAAAAAATGCAATCTGTGTTCTGTACATTGCCGTCCCATTGTTCAACTCAAGGGGCAGGAACATTCCCCATGTTAGCAACCAGGCCTAGCGACCGACATTGTTTAATACAGCATTCAGCGTAGACTTTTCAAAGGAAATATGTGTATGTTTCAAAGTGCGTTGTGAGTCGGTTCCAAAAAATTTTTTCTCCTTGGAACTCGTGTTGAGATCCAACAAGATGTTACTGATCTCTTTTGTTCATTTCATGTTTTTAAGTGAAAGTTTTTCCGTTCTGTGTTGGACTACATGGCCACCAAAGTCCTTTCCAAGCTCTAAAATGCCAGAATTCTATAATACATACCTCTCCTCTCTTGCTCCCTCCTCCTCACCCTCAATTCATTTTCTTGTACCTTCAAGGAGTCAGGTTCTTTCTGCTACAAATTTCCCCATCCTACTCACCCTCAACCACCACCGGCATCCTCTAGAAAGCAGATCCTGCCTCTTTGCTGATCCCCACCCACGTTGAGAATGTGGCTTTATGGAAGGAAAGATCTTAAATGTTGGAATGATGTAATTGCATTTCCCCACTCTTCAAAATGTGTAGGGCAGTGACATGTGGTTCCTCAACAAAGTTTATATAGAGAGTAGTGATCAAAATAATGTGTTGGTTTTATTCTGAACACTAGACTTCAATTAAAAGCATTTGTCACTCTTCACGTCCCTCTACCATGTCGGAGGCCTCACCAAGTAACTGAGATAATTGAACTTGGGCTAATCCACTTCCGATTCAGGCTTTGTGTAAAGGAAGCTTTTTGTTTCATCCCCAGATACTGTCCCACCTAGATTTTTTATTTGCTTCACTAAAGTCACACTAAGAAGTTTTTGTATAATTTGGAAAGAAGAAAATCAACTTAAGCTGTTTCAAAGTTCTAATCCTCTCTCTCTCTCTCTCTCTCTCTCTCTCTCTCTCTCTCTCTCTCTCTTCTCTCTTCTCTCTTCTCTCTCTCTCCCTTCCCTCCCCTCCTCCCCTTCTCTTCTCCTCCTCTCCTCTCCTCTCCTCTTCTCTCCTCTCCTCTCCTCTTCTCTCCTGTCCTTTCCTCTCCTCTCCTCTCTCTTCTCCTCTCTTCTCCTCACTTCTCCTCTCCTCTCCTCTCCTCTCCTCTTCTCTCCTCTCCTCTCCTTACTTCTCCTCTCCTCTCCTCTCCTCTTCTCTCCTCTCCTCTCCTCTCCTCTCCTCTGCTCTCTCTGCTCCTCTCCTCTCCTCACTTCTCCTCAATTCTCCTCTCCTCTCCTTTCCTCTCCTCTCCTCTCCTCTCTCCTGTCCTCTCCTCTCCTCTCTCCTCTCCTTTCCTCTCCTCTCCTCTTCTCTCCTCTCCTCACTTCTTCTCTCCTCTCCTCTTCTCTCCTCTCCCCTCTTCTCCTCTCCTCTCCTCTCTTCTCTTCCCCTCTCCTCTCCTCCCCTCTCTCTGCTCCTCTCCTCTCCTTACCTCTCCTCACTTCTCCTCCCCTCTCCTCTCCTCTCCCTCCCTTTCTCTCCTATTGAGACAACTTCCATTTCTATCTGTTCATTCATCTCCCTCATCCCCAGTCCTCCCTTTCCCACTTTCTACTGTACATTTCCATCTGGATGCCCCAGTGATACCTCAAACTCAACATATCTAAAACAATTTTTACCCTTTCCTTTAAACCTATCCCTTCCTCCAAATTTCCCCATTTCTGTTGATGGAATCAACATCCTTCCAATCACCTAAATTCACCATCTTGGAATCTTTGATGTCTCCTCTCCCCCAACCCTCATATCCAATTACTTGTCAAGTCTAGGCTATCCAGCCTCCACACCTCGGATCTCTCTTAGCCGTCTTGATCTCTCCATTAACACAGTCACTTTCCTAATTTGGCGTCTCATCAGCTTTCACTTGGACTATTGCCACAGTTTTCTAACTTTTGTTGTTGTTGTTCAATCATTCAGTTATACACAGGTCTTTGTGCAACAAGACCATAGCATGGAGTTTTCTTGCCAATGATACTGGAGTGGTTTGCCATTTCCTTCTCCAGTGGATTAAGGCAAACAGAGGTAAGGTGACCTGCAAAGGTCTAGTAAGTGTCTGAGGGCAGATTTTAACTCAGGTCTTCCTGACTCCAAGCCCAGGGCTCTAGCCACTGACCCACCAAGCTGCCTAATTAGTACCCCATTTCCATTTTCCCCACTCTGCAATTCATCCTCCACACAGCTGTCTATAATATTCCTAAAACATGGGTCTTACCCTGTTCTGCTCGTCCCAAAATCTTCATAGTGGATTTCTCTTGCTTCTAGGTTAAAAAGCTAAGTCCCTAGAATATATAGGCTTCTACAACCTGGATCCTACCTTCCTTTGCAGATTTCATATTATTTCACAGTCCTACCCTACATGCATCTTATGTTCCAGCAAAACTGGCCTACCAGCTGCCATCTCCCATCTTCACCCCTTTGCACGGGCTGTGCCCCATGTCTGGGTTGCACTTTTTCCTAACCTCCGTCACTTAAAATCCCTAGCTTACTTCAAGTCTTGGTTTAGATGATTCAGCCAATGCAAAGCCTCTTCTGATCTCCCTCCTCAAATGAACTTGTATTTATACCAAATGTAGATGATGTTTTCTACACACACACACACACACACACACACACACACACACACACACACACAAAGGCATCAACCATGCTGGCCGCACGCCTGGCCTGCACAACACTCTGGAGTGCAAGCTGAATCAGATTAAAATATAATTGGTAAATATTTAACAAAAGAAATAAAAATATAGTGCAACACAGATAATGGTAATCTGTGGTTTTCTAAGTCAATATATGTGGCCAGAGAGATTTTTATGTATGGTTTTATGGTCTTCATTTCTTTTAGAGTTTGACAGAGCCAGAACAGAAGCTTCTGGAAGGTAGGCATTGGCTTCTTGAGGGAAGGGGGGAATGGTGCTGTGGTTGTTTTTGGCAGCAAGGTGGCTCAGTGGATAGAGCATTGCACCTAGAATCAGAAAGACCATGCTTCAAATATGACCTCAGACACTAGCTGTGTGACCCTGGGCAAGTCATGTGATCTCTCTTCCTGCCTCAGTTTTGTCATCTCCAAAATGGGCATAATAATGATTATTATAAGAATACTTCTGAAATACTGAAGTATTGTAAAGTGCTAGCAATTATTAACATTGCTGCTGTGGTTTTCTTGATCTCTCCAATGTTTTACATATAGAATTGTTTAAAATGTATGTTGAATTGATGAGTGAATATGTCACTTATGAAGCACCTTTCCCTCACTCCACCCCTCCACTCACAGGACTTTTTTCAAAGAAAGTCTGGATCTGATTTGGTGCTTTTGGGTTTCTGACTTTTGGGTTTGCCTTTCTCTTCCCTCCCCTCCCCTAACATCTCCCTCTGAAGCTATTGGGAGATAATAGAGATTTCCAGTGTGAAGCAGCTTTTTCCAGGAGTAGATTCTCTTCTCATCAGGGCAGATTATAAGTCTGGAACATCCATGTACGTCCATGCCAAAGGCGTGTAGCAAAAAGAACTCATCAGGGCTTCGTGATCTCACTGCCTTTTGAACAGATTTTCCCAGTTATACAGTCTATAGAAATCACCTCTGAAAAGAATCACTACAGACGCTCTGTGGCACATTTATTTGCAGGAGAATCAGATGATAATGAACTCCTTTTGGCCAAGATAACCACCACCCTCCTCTACTCCAACCAAAGGCCAATTCTAGTTTGTTTTAGAGCATGTGTTTCTGCATGATTATACATGCCTCTTTTGTTGAGATCTGAAAAGTACCAACATAGGTCTCAGTGTCCCCATTCTTCCCCCTTCCCTCCGCCTTCCCATCCCCACCCCCTACCCCTGCCAAAAAGTGCCAAGTCCAAGGATTCTCTTTCAAAAGAGTTTAACGATCTCCACAGAGAGACTCTGTCTCCTGTTACCCTCCATTATACAGAACAGTGTGTGGTGGCTTTTCTAGGTTTGACACATTTAAGACTCTGCTTTTCCTCTTGCTCTTCCTGAGACTATAAAAAAAGAAACAGGTCAGCAAAGTCAACTAATTAAATCTACTTTTCTAGTCATTTTCCCAGTGTCTTCAGGCTGTATCAAGTTGGCCTGCAAAAATGACTATCTTTACGAAAAATACACATCTCCACATTCTTATACTTCATTAATTCAAAGGAACTGCTAAGAGAATTGTCTGTCTGAGCAGTCTGGCGGGATTTTTTTTCCTGGGGTGGGGAAGGGGCAGAGGATGCTACTGGATGCCCTAAATGAAGCCTCTGGACAAAAGCTAGACTTGTTTTGCTGAAATCAGTCTCCCATCTCCTTCATCTTTCCCCCTCCTTTTCTGGGTGTGAAGAAATCCCAGGGGTCATCTAATGTAATCTGCCCCCCTTCCCCATTCCACCCTGTCTTATTCTGGAGAAAGTTCTTCCCTGGCCCGACAGCTCTAAAGTGATGAACCCTGAATAAGAGAAATATTGATGATAAAGAAGGTAAATAATGCATTCTGTATCTGTCTTATTTGTTCCTTTCTTTCTTCTGACACTGCCTCCACTCTGAGGCAGACCCACATCACCTCACACCTGGACCACTGCAGTAGCTGCTGGTGGGTTTGTCTGCCCCAGGTCTCTCCCCACTCTAATCCATCCTCCATTCAGCCACTCAAGTGATTTCTCAAAGCATAGATCCTTCCATGCTATCCCCCACCCCTACTCAGCGAACTTTAGCAGCTCCATATTTTGCCTCCAGAATCCAAGATACAATCCTCTGTTTGTCCTTTGGGGCTCTTCATAACCTGGTCCTTTTCCAGTCTTCTTACCCCTAAGTCCCCTTCACATACTCTATGATCCAGTGAGACTGGTCTTTTTGCTCTTCATCAAACAGATTACTCCCATCTTTCCACATTTTTCACTGGCTTGTCCTCCCTTTTTGGAATGTTCTCTCCCTCCCCTGTGCCCCGTGGCTTCCTTCAGGATTCAGCTGAAATCCTCCATTCTACAAGGGACCTGTCCTGCTCTCCCCCTTCTCTCCCAACTGTTAGTGCCTTCCCTCTGAGGTTATATGCAATTTATCCCGAATGTTTCTTGTACCGACATAGTGTTCACAGGTTGTTTCCTTCATTAGAATGTAAGCTCCTTGAAGGCAGACATTTTTTTGCCTTTCTATGTATCCTCAGTACTTAGCATAATACCTGAACACATAGTAGGCACTTCATAAATGCAACATTGGCTCAACTATTGGTAACTCTGTAACACCTGGTATTGTATTGTATTGGTAATACCAAAAATACAGGCAATTCTATCCCTTCATTATTAGTAGGAACAAGAATAAACTCAGTTGAGATCTACCAATCAATGAGTATTTGTGCCTACTGTGTGCACTTTGCTGGCTCTGGGAATACAAAAACAAAATAATGAAGCAGTCCTTCCCTTCAAGGGAATTATATTCTTATGGGGAAGTCATCAAATACATGTATGTAAGTAATTAAATAGAAGGTCATTTGGGAGGGGTGGCACTGGCAGTTGGTTGGATCAGGAAAGACTTCTTGTAGTTGGTGGCTGATCATTTCTATGGCTTACAATCTAAATGGGGTGACTGGGGGGGGGGCAGGAAGGAAGAGAACAGGCTGGTTCAAAGTCCAAGTGGTAAAACTGCTCCTTTCCATCCATCAGTCTCTCAGTTTAAGGCTTTCTCATGACTCTTCCTTTCCCTCTTACCGTTTGACCTCCTACCACTCACCACCAGATCTGTCTTCCAAAATGTGGGATAGAAATGGCACTGAGACTCTAGCCTGTCTTAATGTTTCTTAAGTTTTCCAGCAAAAAGTTGAGAACTAGCAGCAAGTTGTACCTATTAGATTATGTATAGATTTTGTTTTTCCATGTACAGGCATGATTTTGAACCTTGACTGCAATAAGTCAGCTCTCTTTGAGATTTATGTGTTTTTACTAAGAGGAACGTTGAACATTCATAACATGGTGCTGTTGGGCCAACATTTTTCCCTTGCCTTTGGCATCTTCCTCTCCTTCAGTGCCTTGACAATCAATCTCTCAATGCCTCCATATTGTATCAATTTCCGCAGGGACTTCCGTGTACTCTTGGTTTGCTTTTTCTATCTTTGTTTTCTTCGTGCCATTCCCATTTTCCAAGAAGCACATTTGGGACTGTCTTGTTAGTCTTTGTTAAAAGAATATTTCTAGATCTTTTTCTTTGTTTTTCCTGCTTGTTGTTGTCATTGCTGATGTTCATCCTTACATTTTCCTCCTTACATTCTTTGGGGATGACATTGCTAACATTAGGTATCTCACCAAGCTTTCTTTATGCTTTTTTTTTTCTCCTTCTGCTCTTCTCTGTTTCATGAGGCAATATTGTTGATTCAACTATTCCCTAAACTTTCCTTTAAGATTTAGTATAAGATTTTATAAATGCATTTGTATCTAATACATTGCCACCCTTAGCTTCCTTCTCTCTTAATTGATTTAAAATGGTTAAGACTGTGTGAATTTGTTAAGATCAGACACAATGTCCTTACCTCTATCCATTTTGCTTTTTTTTTTTTTTTGGTAAAAGTAATTTTTCGTTTTTGGTTTGTTTGTTTTTTTTTACATCACATACATTTCTTAAGATACTCCTCCTCTGCTCCTTATTGCAGCACGCTTTCCTTTGTGACAATGATTTAAAAAAAAATCTAACCCAATGGACACATCATATGTGTCTGACAATATATTCAGCATTCCACACCCGTAGGCCCCTTAACCCCTACCTCCCCAATGAGAAGAAAGAAGCACATTTTCACTTCTCCAGTGCTGAGCTTTATCATTATAATTACACAGCGTTCATTTTGTTGTTCTTCTCACTTATATTATTGTAGTCACAGTAACTCAATTAAATAGGTCATGTTAGAGTTATTTTAATTGCATGCCATATCTTCTTTTTAATCATTTTTATTCTTCTAGTTTTGTGTTCATTTTGAGCTTTGCTCTAGCTCCCACATCGGTAATACATTATTTCTTCTCTGCTAAAATAGAATCCATTTCATTTTTCTAATATTATTTGCAGCTTACCATACCTAGTGCTTCTCAATTCTTTTCTGAAAAAGAATCGGACCTGACCTCTACGCATGAAGATTCTGTGTCGTCTATGAGTCTTTAGCCTCTCTCATTTCCTATTTTTCAAATATTTTTGTCATCTTCTCTCAGGCCAAACATTTCATCAAAGTTCTCACATCTCAAGGTATCTCTATCAATGTAATTTTGAAGATCTTAAGTGCTCCATAGACTTTCTCAAACTTTATTTTTTTTAAACCAAAAAAATAAAAAGTAATAGGAAGGATGTCAACCGCTGTCAGTCCACAGGCATACTTTCCCATTCACATAACATTTTTATGAGAACAGTCTACAGTTACATCACAGGCATGAAGGGGTAAGAAGGGAATAGGCTAATCTTCTGCAAACCATATTCAAGTATACCTCCTGGTTACCATCACACAATGGCACCAGGTCAGCAGGCATGATTTTGAACTTTGACTGTAATAAGTCAGCTCTCTTTGAGATTTATGTGCTTTTACTAAGGGGAACATGATCCCATCAAAATTATTGTTTGATGATTATGAAAAAGCATTTGTCATAGAGCAAAGCACCACCTTAAAGGTCCTCCCCCAACAAGATGTGACCTGTGTGAATGTCACAACTACACAAGATTTCTTGAAAGATGATATAACAAGAAGAATCATTTTGTTCAGTGACCATCTTGTTCTTAATATCAAGGGTTGCATTAGAAAAAGGGGATATGCTCACTAAAGGTTTTCAACTGTCGCGGAGAATGTATGGCAAAATCCACATGAAAGAGGGATCCTCCGTAGATGGTGAAGTCTCCTAGATGCTCTGTTTTTGAATGACACCATACTCATGAACCCATAAAGTAAGGGCAGGAAAGGGCATTAAAGACCATCTTTAACATCAAAAAAACTAAGGTCTTGGCAGCTGGTCCCATCACTTCTTGGCAAATAAGAGAAGAAATGGAAACAGTGTCAGATTTTATATTTTGGGGCTCAAAGATCACTGTAGATGGTGACTTCAGCCATGAGATTAAAAGATGCTTTAGAATTAAAGCTTTTGAGGAAGATTTTTTGAGAGTTCCTTGGACAGCAAGGAGGTGAAATCCATCAATACTTAAAGAAATTAATACAGGCTATTCATTGGAAGGTCAGATATTGAAGCTAAAACTTAAATGCTTTGGCCACATAATGAGAAGATGGGGCTCACTGGAAAAGGCCTTGATGCTGGAAAAGATTGAAGGTGAAAGGAAAAGGGGACAGCAGAGGAAGAGACGGATAGAGAGTGTCACGGAAACAATGGATGTGGGCTTGGGCAGACTTTGGGAGATAGTGAAGGATAAAAGGCCCTGCTGTGCTGTGGTCCATGGAATCACAAAGAGTCATATGTGACTGAACAATAACAATAATCCAATTCCCTCATTTTACAAATGAGAAAACTGGGGCCTAGAGGGGTGAAAAGGTCACACAAGTAGTAAATAACATGGGCAAGCTTTGAGCCCAAGTTTTCTAGGGACTCTACCAGGTCTTGCCATTGCTCCCTTCACATACTTTTCTCACGTGTGCACCTTCCTCCTCATCACCTCATTCTGGGCCTATTGTCATTGCCTCCTGGCTGCTCTTCCCACTCCAACTCATCATCCACTTGGCTGGCAAAGCAATTTTCATAAAGCCCAGTTCTGGCTACTTAATAAACTCTAGTGACTCCCTATTACCTCCAGAATCAAATATTAAACCTTCTATTTAGTAATTAAAGCCCGTTAGGACCTGACCCCTTCTTACCTTTTCAGTTCTTATACTTTATTTCCCTTCACATACTCTATAATTCAGCTACACTTAGACAGATCCACCATCTCCTGACTGTGCTTTTCCATAGGCTGGCCGCCATGCCCAGAACGCTCTGCCCCATCACTTCTGCCTCCTGGCATTCCTGACTTTCTCCAAACTCAGCTCATCTAAAAGATGCATTTTCTAGTCCTTCTCCCCAAACTTCATGCCTTCCCTCTGAGATCATCTGCCATGTACATTATCTAGTAATTACATAGTTATTTACGTGTCTTCTCATGAGCTCCTTGATGACAAGAACTGTGTTTTTGCCTTTCCTTATATCCCCAGGGCTTAGCATAGTGCCTGGCACATCACAAGCACTTTTAATAAATGCCTATTGACTGACTCCAAATATGGCGCCCTTGTCTATACCGCTTTGATGATTATGTCAAGCCCCAGAACAGCGTATAACCTCCTAAATGAAATCCATAATCATTCAAAAGAATTTGACTTAACTATCCACATAGGAAAAAAAAATCCACATAGAAAAAGTAGAAGAATGTGAATGCATATTATCTAGTCTATTACATGCAGATAGTTGGGCACTCTAGAATGTTAATCCATCAGTCCATGTGCCTTGGACAGATACCCCAAATGGACCGTGAGCTGGGTCCAAAATTGAACAAAAGGAAGAAAGTGAGTTCTTTTCCCTTCAGGAAATTACAAAATTCTTTTAATGACCCTATGTTTCTGCCTAAAGCAAAGGCCCACTTTTTTTTTAAACACCATTGTTCTTTTGGTGATGTTATTTGTATAACTACAAGTCATGGTATGTTACATTCTCCAAAGAACTGAAGCTGAGGACTATTCAAACAGCATCAGACAGGTTCATGGTGAGCACAAGCAGACTGCAGTGCATTACAAAGTAAGAATTATGCTAGGGGTGTGGACTAAAGGAAATTCCCAAAGAAACGTGGACCAAACAAAAGATGGGCTGGTCACAGAGAGAAAGCAAGGGACACACAACCTTTGAACGACCCCTGTGTTCCACTGGTATCCATACAAAGCAAAGAGGACTTGAGAAAGGCATGCCAAGAGGGACACCCCCATGGCAAATGTCATTGAAGGGAAGACCCACTTTCATGAGATCACAGATGCCTTAGACTTTAGTACTGTTGCTGTTCTCAGTTCCATTTTTACTTTCCAGGTCCTTTTACTGTAAAGTTACCGACAAATGTGTTGGCCTATTTTTATGGAAGCCGAGAAGCAGCAAATGTCAGAAGACAGATACTTGCTTTCGTGTGTTACCATTTGCTTTCTTGAAAGACTCCTACTTCAACAGGTCCACAGGAAACTGTCCTTGGTCTTGTTCAGTCCGACATTTTTACCAATGACTTGAAAGCATAAATGTCCTACTTACCCAATTTGTGAATGATACAAAGCCAGGAAGTATAGCTAATGTATTGGATGGCAGAGTCAGGATCTAAAATGATTCTGACAAGCTAGCTCTCTGTGCCAAATCTAGCAGAATAAAATTTAATAGGGATACATGTCCATTCCTACATTTGAGTTAAAAAAAAATCAACTGTACAAGTATAGAACCAGGAATCCACAACCAGACAACAGTGACTGTGAAGGCCTGGGGTGGGGGTTCAGTGGAACACAAGCTCACTGTGAATCAGACAAGTGTAGAGACCAAACACAGTAATGTGATCTTCAGTGACATGGAAAGGAATTATGGTACCCAGAAGGAGGAAGGTGATAGGCTTGCCTTCCTCTGCATTGCTCACGCCTCATATGGAGCATTCTTAGCATTCTGTTTTAGGAAGGATGTTGACAAATAGGAACACATCCAGAAGAAAGTGACCAGGATGATGGGAGGAATGGTAACTACATTGTGTAAAGATCATAGACAAAGAAACAGAAGATATTTAACTTGAAGAAGATTGAAGGTAGACATGAACAGAAAGATGTTGGAGGTTGGAAAGACTGTCATATGGTTGTACTTGGCCACAGAGGGCAGAAATGAGAATGTTGGGGAGATGCCCCAGGGAGGTATGTTTTGGCTCTAAAGACGGAAAAACATGAAGGGACTGTACAAAAATAGAATGGGTCACCATTGGAGGTCATATTACTTCAGGTCTTCAAGCAGACACCAAGTGACCTTTTGGTCATGGATGGTGTCCAGGCATGGGTTGGTCTAGAGGACCTTGGTGATCCCATCCAATTGGGAGGTTTGAAAATGCTCCACTGGCTCACATCTTGGAAGAGTGCCAACATAAACATGTCCCCTTTCCATAGTCCTTTTGTCACCCCAACACAGAAAGCATCATGTCCTGAAGTGAGCTAAAAAACATGGGCCTGAAAAGAGTATTGTTTAGCCCAGCTGAACCAGAGTACTGGGTGAGGTTCATTGTGGACGGTCTTTTTGGGAAAAAAAAATAATAACCAATAAACTCCAGAAACAGAACATCATGAAAGCAATAAACTGCCGAAGTCTGAGGATGCCATTCAGAGGCAAGAACAAACAGTGCCCTTCCTTTTTTCTCATAACATTGGAAAAAGAGGGAGTCAAATGAGAATAGAGATTTTTTTGTGAAAAAAAAATCCATTTTTCTATGCTTCAGAAAAGAAAAAATAGAAACCATGACATTGGACCCCTCTTCAGTACACACACTGAAGGCTCTAAAGACATGAATTTATAGAACTGAGATTCATGATCCTTACTGAGAAGGCAGAGAATCCAAAGTACTTCCTGGGAGCCAAACATGCCAGTGGTTCTTGATCGTGTCCACGAATCTCCACTCATGGTTCCAGAATATAAAGCACATAATCATATATAGGGCATCCTAAAAGTCTTGGTACAGCTTTATGTTATTAAAGTTTAACACTGCACCAAGACTTTTGGAACATCCTCTGTGCATATGTATACATCTATGCTGCATCTATGTATGCGTATATATGCGTGTAAATATATATAATTTTATATGTATATGCAAAGATATATGGATGTTTCAGCCAGTATGTAAGTCCACCATTAAGCACCTACTATTTGTCAGGCACTGTGCTAAACACTGAAGATACAAGAAAAATAAAAGATATTCCCTGCCCTCAAGAAGCTCTCACTCTAATAGAGGAGACAGCAAGCAAATAAATATGTCCCAACAAGCTATAAACAAGATATGTAGGGGATAATTAAGAGAGGGAAGGAGCTGGAATGAAGAGGAGCTGGTAAAGGCTTCCTGCACCTATGCTGAAGTAATGGGACATAACTTATCTTTCACATTGCTGCTCCACTAAAAATTCCAACAACCTGACTTTTTTTTTTAATAACAAACAAATGTTTGGCTTGCTCCAGTTCCCCATATATTTTATGCTGAAGCAACAAGTTCCATTGTTGTTCCTATTTCCACAAATAAAATGTACCTTTTTAGAAATTCCTCTTTTAGAAAATCTCCTGACAAAAAATAAAAAGATCCTCATGGTGACCACAAGTGGATCAGTTACAGAGGTAGAGGATTTGGGGTTCTCCTCCCTCTACTTTAAGGAAGAGACATTTCCAAGATTAGCTAGTCAGGAGACCCAGAAATTCCACTTGAATTCACAAGGAAAAAAACCCAAGTCAGCCAGAGAACTAAAGAGAGAAACGATGTGGTCAGATGTTTGTACATGACTGTGGACTGGGTGTCTGGGTCATATGCCAAATCCACTGGACATGCTAAGTGTCAACTTGAGACCCAGAGGGCAAAGAAACCCTGCTCCTCTTTTCCTCCTGTCCCAGAACATTTTCCTACTAACCAAAAGCATCTTTGGCTCTTGAGAACATGTGTCTTTTTTTTAAGTTCTCTCTCTGTCTCTCTGTCTCTGTCTCTTTCTTTCTCTCTCTCTCTTTCTGTCTCTCTCTGTCTCTGTCTGTCTGTCTGTCTCTCTCTAACTATGTGATAAGCACCACAGTGCCATGAACCACGGAAATGCTTAGCACAACCTCACTGGAACATGGTTTAGTATAGAATGAGCTAGATTTGGGTTCAAATTCTACTACTGTTACTTATTACCTGTGTGACTTCTGGGGGCCTCAGTTTCCTGATCTGTAAATAGGGGAGAACTAGATGGCCTTTGGGGTCCCTTCTGCCTCTACTAGGATCTTTTGATCCCAGTCAGAGGAGGTCACCTTCTGTGTCTGTGAAGTAGGCTTGTGCCCAGGGCCCAGAAAGAATAAGAAGCCATATGCTGAGAGGGCCTAAAACCAATTTGTTGTAGCACCCTGCCGACATACAAGTTTGGGAGAGTGTCAGGAAAATGGGGAAGAGCTGCAAGAAAGGCTTCTGCTGCAATCCCATCACCAGCTCTGGCCGTGGCCAGACAATTTCTGGTCTTCCTTCTGTACAATTCTCATTTCCTAAATGCCTGCCTAAAGCTCAGACTCAGGGAAGATAGTCTCTCCCAGGCCCCTTCCAGTTTTTTCCTTTGGGGATATGAACCGTGGGGACCACATTCATTGCCTTTGCTAGTTTGGGGAGCCTCCTAGGACTAGGGTTTGGACCTCTCCCAGACCAGTGTGTGATTCCCTCTCCTGTCCAAACTGGAAAGTGGTGAATTATTAGAAGCCTTGGTGTTTGGGGAAAACAGCCCTGAATCCTTCACTTCAGCTTATTTGGGCTTGTCTTTCTTTAATGAATGAAGCTCTGTGGCTAATTGAGTCTCACTTTAAAGACTAATGCAGTGTGTCTGGTCACCTTTACATGAGACATGTGGATTACTCCCAGGGCCAATAACATTCTATGTTTTTAAAAAATTCACTTAAAGGAAGAAAATATCTCAGCATCCAGCTTACCCTATAAACAGCTAATAACTATTTACATCAGTTATTAGGCGCCACATCTGCAGTTTTATGGAAACTACTTTGTGCCTTAAGTGAGGGTTGTTTATTCCTAGTGATTTTTTTTTCCACTTTCTGACTTCATGTCCTACACAGGTGATTAGTGAGCTATAATTGAGTTGGTTGTAAAAAGATAATTAATTGACATTTCCCTCCCAGAGAGGTCAAGCTGCCCTGTCTTGCTTCTTGCTATTAGCCTTGTCATTCTGTTGGCATTAACCCCCCTGAGGTAACAGTATGACCTTTATCTTGCTGATAAAGCCGTAATTGTTGTAATTGAAATAGACATAAAGGGGTTTCGGGGTAATTCTTGTGAGTTGGAGTCTTTGGGCATCTGGCTCTTCCGCAGTCGGGCTCTGGAGAGGTGATACAGAGAGTTGTTCAGTCTTATTAGGAAGTCTATTGTCTATCATGCCTTAACTAGTTGGGCTGGAAATTGAGAATTATGAAGGTTAAGGGTGCTGGAGGATGGATATAAAACAGCTTGGAATCCAATCAGGAAATGTGAAAGTAACATCCTGAAATCCATCAGCTAGCTTGATTTGGAAGTGTACTACTGGAAACTCATTTTTAAAGAAATTTTAATTGTTCATTTTTTTGAATGTATTGGCTGTTTTTTTCTCTTATTTTTTCCATAGTAAGTTCTTTTTATGATGCCCTTAGAACCTAGATTTTTAAATAACTTACACGTTTAACCAAATAATTTGTTTCATTGAGCAGGGTAAAAATAACTCTGGTTGTCGGGAAAACCCATTTCTACAGAATGTGGCCAGCCTGTTACTCAGTACCAAGAATGGTGTAGGAGGCAGGGTTTCTATTAAAAAAACAGCTTTTCTCTCATTTGCATTTCTATGGCGTTGACCTCTACCAAAAAGTCAGAATGTAATTCCTTTGGGCGATATATATTGGCATGTTTTTTACTTCTGAATTTGTATCGCTTGAGCCAGGTTAACCAGTAAGGAAACAATGGGTTTTTCAGAGTACCAGGGAGAGCTGCTTTGAACACTCCCACATGGGTGTCCACAATCTTCGATTTTCCCCCAAGTCTAAGTTTTGGTCTTTGAGGACTTTCCCAGCTCCAGGGAGGGAGCCCTCCTCCGAGCTCTTCCTTTCTGTGGTGGTTGTTCTCTCTTGTCCGGAATGTTCTCCCTCTTTATTTCCACTTCACAGAACCAAGACTCAGCCCAAGCACCACCTACGTGAAGCTTTTCCTGATCTTCCACAATTGCTACTGCCCTCCTTCCCAGACTGCCTTGTGTTGATTTTGTATCCATCCTAAGTATGTTTATGTATCCACCTATTGTCTCTCCATTATAATATAAGCTCCCTGAGAGCAGGGATCATTTCATTTCTTTGCCCGACATAATGCCTGGTGTGTAATAGATGTTTGATAAATGCTTGCTGATTGGTTGATCACTTATTCTCCATGCTGGTCTACAGCAAGTACATTCATTTAGGAAAGGGAAGGAGGATCACAAAGATTTCTTTGCACTGGTTGTCTCCCCTCACCCCCACCACACATGGCATGCCCTCCCTCCTCTTCCTTCTACCTCTCAGAATCCCTAACCGCCTTCCAAAACTCAGCTCAAATGCTACCTCCTTCAAGAAGTTTTTCTTGATTTCCCTAGGCACTTGTGCCTTAGAATCTCAGAACTAGAGCCCTAGCGGGACCCATCCCTGAACAAGACTGTCCCACTGGCATGAGTGGCCATCATCCTGCACTGGAAGACCTCTTATGGGGGCCAACCCCACACTCCCCCAAAGCAGCCTTCTTCCAGACTATTCCTCTTGTTAGGAATTGATTCTATCAAATGCGGCCAATTCTACCTCCTTTTTCAAAAACAAGTCATTCTTTTCAGGTACACAGCATACCTGCTGAGATAGCCTAGGGGAAGGTGGTCCAGCTGTCTTGGGCTTCCATACTTCAAGGAGAGATAAGAACAATGAGTACTTAACACAGACACTGGGTTTGTCCAAGCATTGCATTGGAAGTACTTGGGGTTTTTTTGGCACGTATTTGCTTGAAGATTGATTTGCTGCCAGAATCACAGCACCTCCTTGTTAGAAGAGGTCTCCAAGGCCACCTGATCCAGCTCATATTTAGATCCAAATCTTTTTACAACATTCCTGAGAAATGTCCATGTGACCTTTGCTTGATGAGCGCTAATGAATGGGGAGGGACCTCCTGCTTCCCAAGGCAGCCCACCTCACCTTTGGACAGCTCCATTGGGAAGATTGTTCCCAAATATCAGCCCATCAATCAACAAGGATTTATTAAGAGTTTACTATGTGCACCTAGGTGGCAAAGTGAATAGAGTATTGGGCCCAAATTCATCTTTGTGAGTTCAAATATGGCCTCAGACACTTATTTATTAGCTGTATGACCCTGGTCAAGTCACTTCACCCTGTTTGCCTCAGTTTCCTCATCTGTAAAATGAGTTGTAAAAGGAAATGGCAAACCACTCCAGTATCTCTGTCAGGAAAACCCCAAATGGGGTCAGGCAGAGTTGGACATGACTGAAAAACAATTTAAGTGCTAGGTGCTAAAGACACAAATTCAAAGAGTAAAACAGTCCCTACTTTCAGCACATCCTGATAGGGAAGACAAGTAGTGCGTGTATCTGTGTGTTTGTGTATGTGTCTGTGTGTCTTGCATGTCTGTGTGTGTGTCTGTGTTGTCTGTGTGTGTCTGTGTGTCTTGTGTGTGTGTGTGTGTGTGTGTGTGCGTGTGTGTGTATACACCAAATAGATATCAATGCAGGATGGTTAGGTAAGAAGGGCAGTTGGGGGAGGGGGAGATCAGGAAAGGATTCATGCAGAAGATTGTGCTGCATCCTAAAGGAAGAGGAATTTTACGCATCAAGGATGAGGAAGAAGTGCATTCCAGGCAATGGGGATGGCCAAAGCCAGAATTGGGAGAATGAGTGCCATGTTTGAGGAACTGAGAGAAAATCAATTTGTCTGGGGGCTGATGTCCAATGAGGCTGAAAAGATAGGTTGGAGCCAGGTAGTGAAGGACTTTAACAGTTACACAGAGGTGTTTATATTTGGTCCTAGAGGGAATAAGGAGCCACTGAAGTAGATTGAAGAAGGAAGTGACACAGTCAGGTCTGCACTTATGAAAAAATCCCTTTGCAGCAGTGTAGAGGAGGAATGTGAGAGAGGTCAGAACTGTGGCAGAAGAAGCAATTAAGAAATTGTCATGACAATATAGTGAAATGTGATGAGAATCTGTCCTAATGAGATAGTTGTGTAAATAGGAAGAATCAGATCTGAGAGATGTTAGAAAGGAAGAAAAGGTCATGTTTGGCAATGGATTGGGTAGAGGGGGTAAGGGAGAGTTAGTGGTCCAGGCTGCTGCTGAAGCTAGGAACCCGAGGAACCGGACAAATGGTGACATGTTTCACAAAAATAAGGAGGTTCAGAAGAGTGGTAGGTTTGGGGGAAAAGATCATGACTTCTGTTTTAGACACATTGAGTTTGAGTTATCTCTGGGACATCCAGTTTAAAATATCCAAGAGGCAGTTGATGATGAAGCTCAGAGGAGAGACTGAGTCTGGCTGGATACAAAGATTGATGTCATTTCTGTAGAGCTGATAAACAAACCCATGGTTGCTGTTGAGACCAACAAGGGAGAGAATAGAGAAAGAAAAGTGGATCCAGGACAAGATATGGACAATGAACTAACTAGAAAAGAAGATGTGGTCAGACAGGAGGAAAGCAAAGGAATAGTAAGATATTGCAATCCCAGCAACCATTGATGCCTAAAAGAAGAGATGAAGACTGAGAGAAAATCAGTAGATTTAGCAATTAAGAGATCACTGGTAACTTTGGAGTTGAGTGATGAGGTCCACAGCCAGACTACAAAAGGTTGAGGAGTGAGGGAAAAGGGGAGAAGTATAAGCAGCGTAGATAGCTTCTTTCTAGATGAAGGAAGGAAATATGAGACAATAGATTGAAGGATGGTGGAGTTTTGTGAAGGGTTATTTATTTTTAAGCAACAAGACACAGACATATTTAAACACAGTAGGGGAAGAACCAGGAGACAAGGAAAGGTTGAAGATTAGAGAATGAGAGGGGGTGATTGAGGGAGCTACTTGTTGGAAAAGATGGGATGGGTTGTGATCAAGGGTATATATGGGGATGTTGGTTAACCTTGGTAAGGAAAATAGCCACATTGTCTGAGATGGGTGGAAAGGAGGAGAAACTGTGATGATGTTACAGGGTTTTGAGAGGAAAAGTAGCAAGAAGAGAAAGTTTGCCAAGAAAGTAGGGACTGGGGAGATATAGGAAGCTCAAAGGGAGAGATGGTTTGGCATAGCTTCTGTGGGGGAGCAAAATGGGACGGCAATTAAGGAAGAAAACAAGGTCCTTCAGCCAAATTTTCTCTCTTCTATCTTAATCGGAGGATACAGTAATGTCAGCTGATATAGTACTGACCTGGAGTCAGTAATTGTTGTTGTTCAGTGTTGTCTGATTCATGTCCCAATTGGGGGTTTTCTTGGCAGAGATATTGGATTGGTTTGCCATTTCCTTCTCCAGTTCTTTTGACAGATGAGGAAACTGAGGCAAAAAAGGTGAAGTGACTTGTCCAGGGTCACACAGTAAGTGTCTGAAGTCAGATTTGATGAGTCTTCCTGACTCCAGACCTGGCACTCTATCCACTTCACCACTTGACTACCTATCAGTAACACCTGAATTAAAATCTGGCCTCTGACACTTAATAGCTTGTGAATTCATGCCTCCAACTTTAATCTCTCTTGGTCTCTGTTTCCTCATCTGTAAAATGGGAATGATAATAATAACAGATCACCTCATTGTGAACTCTAATGATCTTATCAGTTTTTTACACATGTATATACTGCTTGGCCAACCACAATGTGCTATATAATTGCTAGCCATTAATGCTGGCTATCTCTAAGTCTGCTAAATTTAGCAAAGCCTGCTTTCACAGGGGAACTTCAAACAGGGTCCAAATTATTGCCAACTGCAAATCCGTTGCATTTCTGTGACAGAGTTTCACTGGACAATGTTCTGACAACCCTCATAGCATCTGTACTTGTGTTTAATGCAATCACTGTCAGTACCATTGCTTCTGTTCTATAAGACCTCAGTGTCCCCGAGAAGAAAACAAAGTCTGAGACGTGAGCCCTGCAACCCTTCCCCTAAGCTTCCCCTCTGGAGGTGGGAGCTGTCCCTCCTCACTGACTCTTCAGAATGAGCCTCAGGGGTGACCCGATTTCCCTAGCTTGGTTTGACTGTCCCCTTGAATGCTGGGACCCCTGTCTGGGCCTTTGGATTTGTTTTCTCATTCTCTCAAAGAATGTTGTGCTTTGAATGAGCCTCACCCCGAGTGACTCTCTTCAGAGAAGCATGAATTGTTATACAAGATGAGAGTTATTATTTGGTTAAAAAAATTCTATCTCCTTACTGCTCACCAGTATAGTCCCCACTCTTTTGTTAAAATATGATATGTCACCTTGGATTCAAGTACTATTTTCTATGTTACTAGGAGACAGAGCTGAAGGCTTTAACTATAAAAGAGGTGTCAATAAAAAAAAAGGAGTCAAAGTTAGTTCCTCCAGAGTCACCATCAGAACTGTTAAGTGCCTTAAGAAAGTGAAATTATGCTGTCAGCAATATGGTTCCCAGTCATTGCCCAGAACATAAATAGTGCGAGTGCAGCAAAAGCTAATGGAGAGAAAGATATTAGTTAAAGAATGTCCTTGTAGGAGTAAAGACTTAACTTTTTATAATGCACCATAATGATAAAATTAAGATACCTCAGAGAGAAATAATTCTGCTCCCGATAATTTGGAAATACCTCTCTGCGCCAGATTCTCCCAAGTGCTTAAGGAGTCCCTCCCCATGGTAAGTTCAGCACTTGGGGAGGGGTGTTAACTCTTTCAGGTCCTAGAGCTCAATTTAGTGCATTGGAGTAAGAATTATTATAGGTGATCAGTCTTGGTTCTATGAAACATATAACTTCTCTCCTCAATAGATAGGTGGTGGATTATGGGTGCAGAATGTAGCAAAGACTGCCAGGCACAGCCTCTCTGTTAATCAGTTCTGCTTAATTGTTTTTCTTTGTTACAAGAGATTTTTGGGGGGTGGGGGGGAGGGAATGATAGTTGGGCAAGTAGGTGGTGAAGTGGATAGAGTCAGGAAGACTCAACTTCATGAGTTAAAATCCATAACTAGCTGTGCGACCCTGGACAAATCACTTGACCCTATTTGCCTCAGTTTACTCATCTGTAAAATGAGCTGGAGAAGGAAATGGCAAACTACTCCAATGTCTTTACCAAGAAAACCCCAAATAGGGTCATGAAGAGTTAGACACAACTGAAAAACAACTGAAAAAAAAATACACCAGGCACTATGCTAAGCACTGAGGGTACAAAAAGAGGCAAAAGACAGTCCTTGCCCTCAAGGAGCTTCCACTCTAATGGCAGAGACAACATGCAAACAAATTTATGCAAAGCAGGCTCTATGCAAGAAGAATAGGAAATGATCGAAAGAGGGATATCAGGCCCTAATTGTGCCATTTTTCATTTAGCTCCAAGGGTCTTCTTTCTTGTGGCTCCTCTTGCCTGGAATGTGCTCCTCACCTTCTGTCCACCAATCTAGATTCTGCCATCTTTCAAGGCCCAGCTCAAGTGCTCCTGCCTCTATGAAGCCTTCCTGGCCTGCTGCAGGCTTCACAGATTCCCTCTCCTCTGAAGTCCTGTGGCACATAATGTCCATCATACCCAATGTGACACTTTGCAACTTTACATTCTCTCTTCATGTCCCTATTTTCTCATGACTGTCAATCCTATTCCCCAAGTAGAGAGTCAGCTCACTGAAGGCAAGGACTGTGCCTTCCATCCCTCTTGAGGTCCACAGCATGGAGCCCAGCCCCAGGCTGAACCCTTGTTAAATATTCTAGTAGTTACCGGCTGATGGCTAGATTGCAGCTGTTAGATAAAGACCAGCTGTCCTTAATCGGGTTGTGTTGCTCAGTATGTTTTGTACAATTTGAGAAGAGAAGGAAAGCGTTACTCTTAACTTACCTTACACTTAGTGTGGTTCCTTCTTCCATGATCCTGCCACAACTCTCTGACTTGGGTGATGGTTTTTAAGAGTTGCTAAGGCCCAAATATCAACCAACCTGCACAACCCCAAGCTCCCATCTTGACTGGTCCTCAGACAGATGTCATCTTCCCAGCTTGATAGGACCTGCCAGAGCAGGAGCAGACACTTGCTTCCCTACAGTGACCTTCAGGAGAAGAGGATCACACCTCTACCACCAGGAGGGACTAAAGTAGGACTACAGTGAAGGATTCCCTTATTTCAAGGGGCAGTTAGGTGGCACAGTGGATAGAGCAGTGGGCCTGGAGTCAGGAAGACCTGAGTTCAAATGTGACTTCAGATACTTGCTAGCTGTGCAACCCTGGGCAAGTCACTTAACCCTGTTTGACTTAGTTTCCTCAACTGTAAAATACTAGCATACCTACTTTATTGTTGTGAAGGTCAAATGACATAGTATTTGTAAAGTATAGTGCTGGGCACACAGTAAACACTCTATAAATGTTAGTTATGATTATTTAATGTTTTTAAAAAACTTAATCCCCTCAAATTCCTTTCAGTTGTGCAGAGATGACCCCGGGCTCTCAAAGGTTGTATTGTCCAAGTGCCCATCTAGCAGGTCTCACCAAACTGGAAAGCTTTGGAGCACGAGGTCCAATGGTGGGCTCAGGAGTCCTGGGTCAGTTAGCACACCTGTCACCAGATCTTTCGAAGACCAAGGAAGGGGTGTGTGATGAGGAAACTAGAGAGAATGGCAGAATACAAAGGAACTAATATAAACATATTTTTAATATCAACATATTTATTTTCATATACCTTTCCATATCCAGGAATACAGATCCATGGATATTCATTTCCATATTCGTGAGGAAATTTTTCCTAGAACAGGCTTCCTTTGGCTCAAATAGAATCATCTAATCTGCGATCTCATGAGGGAAAATGAACTTCCTAAAAGAAAATACATTACAATGTTAGTCTGGTCGCCAGAGTACGGATTCTTTTAACAAAGCAAATCATGTTTTTGTTTTCAAGATTTTTTTTTAATGCATCCAAGTATTAAGACCGAATTGCCCTGACTATTGATCTGTCTTTATAGGAGAGATCAGAGAAGTTTTCTTTCTTGAACCCATGGACAGTGGGGGATTACTGTTTTATTCACAAGTCAAAAAATAAGGTAGAGGGGGACTCTACTGGAGAAAAGTGTTTAGCATTGAACAGCTGTTACTCTGTCACTCTAACTTAGAAGAAGCTGGTGGATGGATCTGGGATGGTTTGGAAGTGGCCATTGTAAGAGTCCAATATGGACATCAGAGTGAATCTGCACAACATCTCAGTTTTATTGTTCATAGGAAGAAAAGTCATGCTGATGCTCCAAAAATGAACCTCAACAAATCTGTGGAGAATTTATTGATTTCAGAGAGAGGATTTATTTGTTTTCCATGGAATTGGGAGTATCATTTGGAGGAAATCCTTTGATTACATTAAAGCTAAGAAACAGATTCCCTGGATCTACTGAGGCACCTTCCCCTTCCCCATGTGTGAACTATGCATGTTAATCCACCAATAAACACTTACAAAGCCCCCACTATGTGCTCATCACTAGGATATGATGTATTGATGAGTATAAAATATGTGCTCTAAACACGAGGTCCTTACCCTCTAATTGGGGAGACAATAATAATACATGATACGATAAGGCATTAATTGCAAAATATAGATAATTAGTGCAATATGAATTACAGACACCAGTGAGAGATGAGACCAAAGAATCTCAGAGCTAAAAGAAAACCCCCTAGACCATCTATTTCAACTTGTATGTGAACAGAAATCCCTCTCTTGCTAACTCAACATTCATCACTGTCACTATGATTAAGATTTGTCATTATCATTGTTGCTGTTTGCAAATGATCACCTGTATCCATGATTGGCCCAACCCCACCTAAAAGCGGGATGACCTTCCTTGTTATGGCTGGCTGACCCAGAGTGGTGGTGACCCCATTCACAGAGGAGAACCTGGTGGGTTTCCCCCATCCTCCCTCTGCAAGTGAAAAGAGGTTTAGCCCAGGATTTGCTGAAGCAGCTCATTCCACTCTGGACAGTCCAAATTGTTAGGAAGGATTTTTTTCCTCTTCACCTGTCTCATTCATCACTCCCAGTTCTGACCTCTGGGGCTCATGGCTCTTCCACATGACAGGTCTTCAGATACATAAAGGCAGCTAGCTTGCTCATTTTAAGTCTTCTCTGGTTCAAGCTGAATATCTCTAGTTTTTTCCACAGATTCTTTTATGGAATCATCTCTAGTCCCCTCGCCATCCTGGCCACCTTGCTCTGGACTCAACCTGTTTTGTCCACACTCAGAAGCCCAGTTAGTCTTGTGAGCTTATCATTTTGGAATTCCTTCCAAGTACCCTGGCAATACCCATCCTAAAATGTGTTGGTAAGAATTAAAAGCTCCATATGTGACTTGAGGGCAGACTGGCCATCACCTCTCCATCCTCAATACCAGGCCACTCTCAGTGTGAGTCTAAAGAAGTCTTGATTTTTGGGCAGTCATCCTGAAAGCCACCAAGACCCCCAGATCTTCTTCACATGAACTGCTTTTGTAGACAGGCCACCCTCATCCTCTATTTGGGCTGATGATTTCTTTAAATTCAAAGGTGGGAATTCACATGTATAATATTTCACCTTATTAGATTCTGCTAATTTTTCTAGCCCATAGAGCTTCTCTTTTAGATCCTGACTCAATGAGTCAGATGCTCCTTCTTGTGTTGTGTCCCCTGAAAATGGGGGAACGAATGTCGACATAGAGGCAGAGGTGTAGGGTGGGGAGAGTGCTGGCCTTGGAGTCAGAAGGCACCTCGGACCGAATCCTGCCTCCCTGGGCTGTTATTGTGACCCTGCGACCATGGGAAGATCACTTTGCATCTCTGAGACTCAGCTGCCATATCTGTAAAATGGGAATAGTGATACATCGGCTGGCCCCATCCCGCAGAGTGATCTTGTGTATCTTGTCAACTTTGCAGGGCTCCACAGAGCTTTATTGTTTTATGTGGGTTTATTTTGTATCCTGCAATTTCACTAAAGTTGTTAATTATTTCAAGTAATTTCTTTAGTTGATTCTCTTAAGTACAGCATTGTATCATCTGCAAAAAGTAATAGTTTTGTTTCCTCATTGCCTCTTCTGATTCCTTCTATTTCTTTTTCTTCTCTCCCTTGCTGAAGCAAACATTTCCAGTACAAAACTGATAGTGGGCATCCTCATTTCACCCCCAATCTTCTTGAGATTCATCATCATTGTTGTTTATGACTGTGCCTTTATCCAGTTAATTGATTAAGATGTTGACTAACACAGGGCCAAGGAGAAATCCATGGGCCCTCCCAGTGAGGATGCCTCTCCAAGCTGATGCTGATGCATTAACGACCACTTTCCAAATCAGCTAGGTGACCAAGTAGATGGAGTGGTGGACCCAAAGTGAAAGAGACCAGAGTTCAAAAGCAGCCTCAGACACTGACTAGCTGTGTGACCCCAGGCCTCTGTCTGCCTCAGTTTCCTCATCTGTAAAATGGGGATAATAATTGCACTTCAACCCGCCCCCCCCAGGGTTGTTGTGAGGAGTAAATAAGATAATATTTGTTAAGCACCTCGCCAAAGTTAAAGGAACACAGGATTTCTAGTTATTATTTTGGTTTCTGTCATCATCATTATTATTTTCATGACTCTAGCACAGACCTAACCAAGTGCTGTGCTATGATCTAAGAATATAGTTGTCTACAGTATCTTCTTTCTACTGGTCTAGTGACCCTGTTTAAAAAAAAATAAGACTGAAATAAGAGAAGAAAGAGTGGAGACAGGTTTGTTTGTTTGTTTTTAAGATATTAACTGATATATTTTGTTTTTAATTCATCGTATCCTAAAAATACCCCACACACAGATCTTTCCCACCAAAAAAAAATTACTAAGCAGCATCTAAGAGGATAGTTGTAATTGATAGCACATGTGTCATGTCTGTCTTTTACTTAGGCATTACTTTAAAAAAATTTCTTGCTTTTGTATCATTTTTATTTCATCCATCTAAGGCAGTGGTTCTCAACCTTCCCCATACCGTGACCCTTTAATACAGCTCCTCATGTTGTGGTGACCCCCAACCATAAAATTATTTTCGTTGCTACTTCATAACTGTAATTTTGCTACTGTTATGAATCGTAATGTAAACATCTGATATGCAGGATGTATTTAAATTGAACATAACCCACACGTTGAGAACCACTGATCTAAGGTATTAATTTCAATGAACCACCCTTTATAGACAGACAGACAGACAGATAGAAAGAAAGAAAGAGAAAGAGAGAGAGAGAGAAAGAGAAAGAAAGGAAGAAAGAAAGAAAGAAAGAAGGAAGGAAAAAGAAAGAAAGAGAGAAAGTTAAAATTAAAAATGAAAGACAAGGGGGAAAAAGCAGTTCAGGAAAACTAATCAACAAATCTACTGATTCTGACAGAATATGTAATGTTCCACACCCATAGCCCTCCACCTCTCTAATAAAGAAAAAGAGGTGCATTTTCTCATCTCTATTTTAAGGTTGGTCATGACCCCCTTTTCTGAGGAAGGAAAGCCACTTCCTGTTCTAAAGGCTCACAAATCATCCCTTTAACAATACATCTCCAATTTTTCTAGGAATCAAAATCAAACTCCCTGTTCCCTAGTTTAAAGAGTCTTCCCTGAGCGCCCCCCTCCTTTGTTAAATGGGGACAGGGACTGATCTCTAGTTGTCTGACTCTTCTCTCACACTCCCACTTTTCATAGATCTTTGCCAGCATCTCAGCCATCCCGTCCACAGACTCTTTCAGTCTCTGCATGTAGGCCATCTAGGACCAGCGGATTGAAGTTGTCCAGAGCAGTGAGGGGCTTTCTCCTCATTTATATTACATGAGACATTGTGCCATTTTGTTTTAGCCTGCTCAGTCCAAGGAGAGAGAAAATAGATTTGACCTAACATTTAATAACTCTGTTTTCTCTCCATTCACCTGCTGGTCACTATGGTCTTGTTCTGAATGACCTGAATGAAGACATAGATAGCCTCTTATCCAATTTGTGGATGAGAAAAGCTGGAAAGGATAGTTGGTGTATAGTCAGGAATCAGAAAGATCTTGCCTGGGTGGCACAATGACCAAATGTAATAAATGTAGAGGCAGCTGGGAGGCGCAGTAGATAAAACACTGAGCTTGGAGTCAGTTAGATCAGAGTTCAAATGCAGCTTCAGACACTTCCTAGCTGTGTGACCCTGGGCAAGTCACATCACCCTGTTTGCCTCAGTTTCCTCATCTATAAAAATGAACTGGAGAAGGAAATGGCAAACCACTCCAGTATCTATGCTAAGAAAACCCCAAATGGGCTCAGGAAGAGTTGAACATGACTGAAATATAACTGAAAAACTGAATGTCCTCTCTGGACTCCCCACTCATTCTCTCCTTACCCAACAGATCCTTTCTGTGGTCAAATCTCTTGGATTTTCTCTTTGTTAACATGTGTAATATATACAATCTTCTTCTCTCCTCTGATGCTGCCACCACCCAGGGGCAGGCCATTATCACTCTACTCCTGAATCATTGCACTCAGCTCCTGTGTGGTTTCTGCCTCCCTGACTCTCTCCTCATTCCTGTCTACCTTCCATTCAGACGTCAAATCAAACTTCCTGACATGCACCTCTGACCATATTCAGGACTGGTCTCCCACTCAGTGGCTCCCTACAGCCTCCAGGATCAAATATAAAATCCTCTTTGGCATTTAAGGTCCTTCATGACATGGCCCCTTCCTACCTTTCCAGTCTTCTTACACCTTAGTCATCACCCCTACACACACACACACACTCAAACACACACACACAGTCTTTGATCCAGTGGCACTGATCTCTTTGCTGTTCCTTGAACAAGATCCTCCATCTCTGGACTCTGGGCATTTTCCCTGGCTTTGCCCTGTGTCTGGAACACTCTCCCTCCTCCTCTCTGCCTCCTGGCTTCCCTGGATTGCTTTAAGTCCCAGCTAAAAATCCCACTTTCTACAGGAAGCCTTTCTCAAACTCTCTGAATGCTAGTGCCTTGCTCTCAGATTATCTCCAATTGTTCCTGTCTCTATCTTGTTTGTACAGAGTTTACATGTTGTCTTCTTCATTAGATCTCGAGCTCCTTGGGAGATGGGACTGTCTTTTGATTTTCTTTGTAAGCCCAGTGCATAACACAGTGCTTGGCACATAGTAGGCACTTAATGTTTGTTGACTTGACTAACTAGATGAAATTTAGTACATATAAAATGCACTTGAGTTAAAAAAAATATAGCCAACTCTGCAAGTACAAGGTGGAAGAAACATGGGTTAGTAGCAGTTTATGTGAAAGATGTGGGGGCCAAGGGGACTGTAGGCTCAGCATGAGTCAATTGTGACAGCGAGTGTTAAAGCAAAGGAAATCTCAGTTTCCATGAAGAGGCTCATAGCTTCCAGGAATGAGGAAGCCACAGTTTGGCTACAGCCTGCATTTGTCAGAGCACAGGGAGAGGATGTGCTCAGTTCTTAGCACTGCACATGAGCAGTCATAGTGACACACTGGAAAGTGACCAGAGAAGGACAGCCACACCAGTTGAGAGCTAGGGATGGAACCAGGTTCAGGTTGCCTAGAGGTGAGAAGACTAAGGCAGGGCATGACAAGGACATATAGGAAGGACCCACATGGGAAAGGAATGAAACTCACTCTACTTGGCCTCAGAGAGAAGAACAGATAGCAACGAGAGGAAGTCCAAGAGAAGATGGTTTGGGTTCAGTATGAAGAACGACTTTAAAATGATTAGAATTCTGTAAAATAAGAATGAACTCCTTCAGGAGATAAGGAAATTCCCTCTCACAATGTCTTCAAGCTAGAGATTCTCTCTCTCTCTCTCTCTCTCTCTCTCTCTCTCTCTCTCTCTCTCTCTCTCTCTCTCTC